>JAPYYX010000542.1:0-50673 GCA_030522605.1 Cremastinae sp. B BG-2022a | reverse complement strand
ACCCCAAATTCGAATTCAGCGCGTCAAAATACATAGAAATAGGTGGGTCCGGTCAAAAGTAATCGCCACTTATTTTTTTTTGTGTGCCGGTGTTATTTAACTATAAAGCGTGATTTCATCGACTTCCGGTACGAATAACACGGAGTTAAATGCAGTACTAAATTTTAAATATCTCCTTAAAAAAGGCCGGTAAGGGGGTTTTTTAATCGTAATCGATGCAGAATCACTTTTTGTATAGTAGAATTCAAAATCAGCGAAACGTATGTGAAGTGACAAAATGGGTACACATCCTTAAAACTCACCCTTTCTGCAACCCACAGCTCACATGATCTTACCTGTAGATGATGAAAACTGAATCGTCACAATTCACTTTTCACAACACTCAATCGAAACTTTTTCCATACATTTTTTAATTTAAATCACTTAATAAATAGTTTCAAGTTTTATAAAAATGAATCAACTCAAGATAATTTTCATCAGCTTTAACTGTCTTGATAAATTTCAATAATATGCTTCCAACATTAAAAACATTTTTAACTTTTTGATGTTCCTAATTCGTTAAAACTTGAATCTATTCATAATTAACCCTCCGTCTATGTACGGGGGTCGATTGTGACCGGGCCAAAATTACTTTTTCGAATTTCTCGAAAATTTTACTTTACATATGTTGAAAAAAAGTATTAAAAAAAAAATATCCGAAAAATTCTTGTTCATACTTATAAAGGACATTCTAAAGATGAACCATGAATTTTTTCAGATTTTTTATCAAGAATTGTGCGCTTAGTAGCGCGCCGCCGAAAACGACCCCCCTACATACGCCGAAGGTGCTAAAAAAACCTACATAGACGAAAGGTTAATTCATTAAAAAAATTTTTTAATTATACCAAGTGTATACACTATAGTGAACAAATTTTTTGCAAAAATATAATAATCCATTGTTCATACTATAATTAATTTATTTAAATAAAAATCCAAGTAGTTAAATCATTATCGTTATCCTCTGAAAATTCTTCACCAACTGCTTTAAATTTTGACACAACGCTGCTTTTAAGTGCTGGTCGAGTAAAAATAGTACATGATTTTAGGTGATGGACAGACTTTTTCACGTCAACAGTGCACATATGGATAAAAAAGTAGACTCTTGTATATACATTATCGAGAAAGTCGAGAGGCGAAAAAATCTCCGAGACGAAAAAAAATACGGATGTGAAGTCACATTTTCTTGGAAATCTGTTCAGAGTGTGTATACACTTCTCAAGATTCTATATCTGTTTTCGTTCAATATCACTTTTCCCTTGTCTCGAAGATACGTGTGTACATATCCACTTCGCGTAATGTCATACACTTCTGCACATACACGTGTACACATTATATAAGTATGGAAAAACTGGTGAAGAGCGAAACGCCGCGAAGAAATGTGTATAAACGTTTACAGGACCGTAACAACGATTTCCGTCTGCTCGAAAATACTTTCTGCGGAAATTCTCTCCTCCTTCTTATTCCTCCTCCTTCTTTTCCTATTTTTTTGCACTGTGAAAAATAACATGACTACAAGAGCTCTTTTCTCAGTCTTTCGTGTGATTCTCGTGTGGAATATTTTCTATTATTCCTGCGTTCAACGTTTCGTACACACGCATTATTGTTTTCTGCCATCTCTATATTTGCTCGTGTGCAAGCGCATTCTTGCTTGCTTTCGCCTCTGGATATTAGCAAATATTTCTTGTGGGTAAAATTCAACAATCCGGGAACGATGCTTGAAACATTGTCACACAGCTTAGCGTTATTGTTTTGTACACTTCTAAATGTGTACATGCTCGAATAATGGTGTCGTCTGCAAGGGCGAAACAAAAGCTCGATTCGCGTGACACCTGTCAGAAAAATTCAACCCCCGATGAAAACACCGAGCCAGCAATTAAGTTTTTTATTTTTTTCGATAAATTTCCACATTCGTTTCCATTTTTTATTTATGATTATGTCATGTTCTATTCACGCGAGTCCGGGAGAGTGAGATGAAAAATCGTTTCAGGAATTGTCACTGTAAATATCGTTTAAAATGTGAGCGAGAAAGAGAAAGCGGAACAGATTGCGTGGACGTCTCTTCTATAAAAATAACGGAGAGAGGTAAAAGGTTTGGATATCAAATGTAGATGTTGGTGAATTCCTAAATGTTTTTTTTTTAAATTATTCCCGTGATGGAAAATTGACAGATTAATTTAGAGCTGGTACAGAAACTAACGTGCGACCATCAGAGAATTACTTTAAACTCAAATCTCAATTACAATGAAAGATTTTTCAAAGAGTTCTAATCCAAACACCCATTTCCGAAAACTCGTTATACGAAATTGAAAGCGTACTCCGAAGAGAATAACGAGGACTGAAATCGAAATGACCAGGTGAGTGTAATTTCTCCTCATTTTCTGTTGGTTCAGGCTCTTCGCTGTTCTGGTGATGTTGCGCCTGCATGTCGACAAAAAAATTATCGAAATCACAGTTAAATCATTTTTCGTATGAATAAAATCTTTTATCGCAAGTGGTTTTACGACGAAAATTCTCGTTCTCTCACTTACCTCGAGATCAAGACGCATGGCCATTCAAGTTCGTCAAGAGTGTGAAACATTTTAACGATATATTCGTGTATTTGACGTTATTTGTCAAACGCGCTATTTGCCGACCACTGCGAGTCAGGTTTCCATCCATGGTTGGGCAGTTGCATTTAGATGCATTGTCTAATTATGATTTTTATTCTATTTTCATGCGCTTCACTCGGGAGAGCAACCGAACTACGCGCGCTTGTTAGCGCAAAGTAAAATACTTGCGAATTTGGGCATAATTGGAAATTGTATCACTTCGCTCGCTCGGTTCTCCGAGGACACACGTTTAACTTTAATTGTCAAGAATCCGAAGTATAATAAGACTTTGCGAAATATTGTCAGCATACGACTAATAAAAGCGCAATATATTTTATAAACGACGGATTAAGCGCATAATTATTTACGGCGTTAAGAGAGTCCGGCGCATCCAATTATTCATTTTCCCCGCGGACGTAAGGCGCTGAAAATAGAAGGAAACAGGAGCGTAGAGAGAGACAGACTTAGAGGAGCAGAGCTCAAGATAGCCGGGGTAAGTTTGGATGTTTTTTCTTTTGAGTACAAGATAGGCCGGAAAGGTGTCTGCGCGTTATTGATGGTCAAGGGAAGTCGAGTAGATTCCTTTATGTGTAAGACGTAACCCTCTCCTCCACGCGAGTCGAAGTCGCGTAAATTAAATTAACAATAATTAAAAATAAATATTTTTTGTGCGCACCGCCAGTAAGCCGACCCGATATCGCTCTTGAGATAGTCGCGCAAGTCTTATTGGCGAGTGACGTCACAACATCTAGAGTGAAACACTGACTGATGGCCTTAGTTTGATATGAGACTTTTGGCAAATAATATTGAATACACACAGTTTCAATTAAAAGTTCAAATTATCGCAATGATGAAAATTAAAAATTAAATTACTAATTCTTATACTAAGTCCTTCTCGATCTTGTAGCGAATCGAATTTCACAGGAAATTTGTACTAACAAGACGAAACGAGACAGAGAGAAACTGGGTGCGAGTGCATGTGACTTATTTGCAATGTTTTGTTCACAATTCGAAATTGAACGTAGTGTAAAAATGCCTCTTTGTTCAGGATTCTATGCGCATCGACCGCGCATGAAACGTTGTCAAGATGCGTCGTGATGGATCTTATATGCGCTAGACCGAGCAGAAGAAACATGGAAGCTCAGAAGCATGCATGCGAGATGAGAAAAGGAGGAAGATATATGTAAAGACGAACGAAGAGAGCGAAAGCTTTCGATTCTTTGAAAATATGTCACGGAAAACTTGACGTGCTTGAGATCGGTCTGGCGAGAGTGCCATTCCATCCTTTTTCCTTTCTGTCTGCCTTTTCCAATCTTTTTGTTCTTCATCCTCGAAGGTTGTCGATGGCAAGAATCGCTCCGTCACCGCAGGAGAAATATTTCGCGAATACAGCCAACTAGGAAAAACGTGTGGCACTTTCGACAAGAAAAACCTGGTCACCGAATCTGTATTTCTACGAAATGGAATTTCCTTGTTGAACAAAAAAACGAGGGACCAAACTTCGTTGAGGTTCGTTCAACTTATTTCCATCGATCAGATTCAAAGGAAGTGTCGACGGGGATGAGACAAGAATTTTTAATTCACATTAACGGCGGAATATCAGCTGGGAATGTACCAAAGAATCGGCTGGAATATCTTCCGTCGAATTTGCAATACCTGCAGAGGTTAAATGCAGATTTACTCCCATGTAGATGAACCTGATATGCACACGCTTACACGTTGATACCACGCTCGAGCGTGCGAAATTTCATGCCAGTTCAAAACGGCTGAATTTTCGTTCTTTTGCGCACTCACGGTCCGAGAGACCGCGACGTCCCGGTGTATCTCGAACGGGAGGAACGTTCACACTACCGCGGCCATATGCTAGAGGCCAATTTTCTCCCGCTTGAGTTTAAACCGCAGAACGCTAAATTCCAGCCTAACCGAGATTTCCCAACTATACTGCAATTTGAATTTACTCTTCGAGAGTATTTTCAAGCGACGAACGTTTCATGCGTACGAAACAAAATTTTCAACATTTTTATTTTTTAAATATTTTTACTAAAAATTAAACAATGTACTTTGTCTTGTTTGAGGAGGTTTTATCGATAGGTACTTGTAAGTCAAAACAGCAACTGAGCGTGTAAAGTAGAGGGAAATCTCATTAAGAGAAATTATTTCCATTGTAATTCGTTGAAAATTTGAATTTGCATTTTTGAAAGTTATATTAAAAAGCATGAAAAATTTGCAGAAGTTTCACCGTTTAGAAATCAATATATAATTTGTAAATAATCTCACCTATTAACACAAGTTCTTATGAGGCATTACAAAAAGCTGTGATTTTCAAAAATAAATATCTCAACTTTTAGAAGGCCACACTCGTTAAAATTTCAGCTCAAGTCACGTTTTGTATCGGTTTTGCCATATTCCAAATTTTACCTAACAATAATGAAAAATAAGTTTAACATGTAAAGCGATAGAATCTCCTTGAAATCGTTAATGTCGTGTAAACTTGTATTTATAATGTTCCCGTTTGCAAAAGCAATGACGCTCATTGCTTACATTCCAAACTTCCTTTTACCCTTTTCCTTATAGCTTCCTGGGAATATCGCACAACTTCTGGGACGCTTTGCCGTAACTTGGGCGAAGACATAAAGAGAAAGGGAGAGAAGATTGAAGATCCCATCGTCCATTACACACACGTATCCTCAGGATGAATGGCCCCAAAAATTATCTTCAGCAACTCTGGTTCAATATATTTACCAAGAGAATAATATAAATGTGTTTCACCTCGCACCGCTTAGTCAGTTCGACTGTTGTAAGTCTCTTGTAATCGTCAAGACTTACAATTCATTACTATTTCCGGACAGGATATATCGAGGGATAATGAAAATGTTGGATAGGAAAGTCTGAAAGGCAAGAAAGCTTCACGATATGCATAGTAGACTTTCTATACCCCATAAGTGTGTTTGTTGCTTCACGAAGTCTGAGCCCTGCCTCCGGGGTTGATTCTCCGGGTTAATTCGGTTACTCGGATCACCGAAAGTCTGCAGCTTGGAAAGCTACACGAAAGGTTCTACCAGCGACGAAGCTTATCTTTCCAGAGGACCAGCCAGAATTCACTTACGTTCTCTGTACCAACGCTAAAACTTCTGCTTATCCGGAGAAGCTAGAAACCTGTGGTCCTTTAACAGAAAGTATGGAAGATCGTATGTAGAAACTGGTATACGTAGAACAATTCGGTAATCCAAGAGTCTTGATCCTGACACCCCATTCTCAAAACTCGCTTCAACATCTTTTCTCTTACCATTAAGAAACTTCTCGAGTAACAATATTTCGATGTATTTCCAACTGAGTGTGAACGTAATATGGCATTTAGCTAACATAAGTCTAGAATTATATGTCTTTCGGTTCTAGAGTGACCATTCTATGATGAGAATGAATGTGACATCCTAACATTCAGAACTAATGCTCTTGTAATAGTATTTAGGAGTTTGCGAAATAGGAAAAAAGAAACTATTTGTGAGTTTTATACTTTTAAAAGTTCTGTTCATCTTTGACTTGTGAAACAGTTTCCATTGTTCATCCTGATACACCCCTAACAGATTACGTTTCATCAGTTCGCATCAAGGTAATTTTCCTTTAAGAGAGCAGAGGAAAGATGAGACAGAAAACTGAAACTTGTTAACTACGTAACGTAGACGTCGGTAATGTCAGGTTGGAAAGTTTCTCTGCGAGAGCTAGGACGAACTTCTCTCTCCTTTCTCCGGAAGGATTCCAGGACGATATCCCGGGTGGAACAAAGTCCCTTCAATTCCTTAAGGTACACGAAGACCGGCGGTCATACCCTTAGCATAAGCCCAATTAATTACAAGCCTTTATGCGACCACAAGGCTCAAGGAACCTTTTGTCCTCAAGAGTTCTTGTTAAATCCACGGACAAACTCATAGCGTCCCGCGTGCATTTCTTGGAAGTATCAAAACCAAAAGGCAAGTTGGTTTGTTAGACCATATTACTGCCTTTATGTGCAATATAGGCTCTGCCCGACCTGGTTATTTGGGCATGCATTCAAGCGATCTGCATATTCGATATTGCTTCGTTGTCTTTTCTATTCATATCAAAGTTTTAGTTCCTTCAACACATTTTCTTCAGTAAAGGGTTTACTTTGGAGAATCCCTAACGCTACAGATACAAGTCTTCCGTCCTCAAGCTGCGGTAGCTTTTTTACATCCTGTTTATGTTAGGCTTAGTGCTCTTCCTCCTACCCAACATCAGTTTAGAAAGGATAACGAAGATAAATGTCTTTCATTATAATTTAACAACGTAACATGACTCACCCAGCGAATATAATATTTATACGCTATATTCTGTGTCATACATAATATTTTGTGGACTCTGCATTGAACGTTGCATTCGCCGTACGGGTTTTATTATTATTTTTATTATTGTGAAATTTTTGACCCGCCAGGGCTACACGATTCAGCATAATTTGATATCTTTCTATATTCTTTGCGACTTGCTAGTTCCCTCTTCCTGATTTTGTTCCGGAAAGATGCATTATTCATTCGGTTTCGTTCGCTTCTTGCACGAAATGCAAGTGAGACCTTAGAACGACTCGTTCCTTCGCTGGTTTTCGCAGACTTGGAATTGTAGTCAACGTTTCGGTGAAGCTTCATCCTCTTTACGTATACCACTTTTTTTTCGCTCCTCCTTTCGACCTCTCATTGTTATACGCACGCTCACAAAACTGGCTAGAGCATCCGGAAGGCCCTTCGTGCCTATACATTTATGCATTTCCGGCGCAGGTCCACTTGGAAAGTTCGAGGATATTCACGGGTATAAACTGTCAGGAGATCATATAGTCGGGCTAAGAGACGAATGGAAAGCTGAATATCTTCGCTGTGTTCTTTATCTTTTCTCCCTTCCTTCCGATTTTCTTACCCGTTGTGTCTGTATCACATAAAATGAAGTCGATCGGAACGATTGAGTATCGAAAATCCTGGATGCGTGTTGTCTCGTTCTCGAGAACTTTTGAAAGTGTACACAAAGGCCGAATTCTATTCTCTGCCATTTTCTCACTCTCCTCTTTTTCCGAAAGCAGCTCCGCGAGTATCTCATATACATCAAGACCTATGGGAAAAGCGTCTTCGAAGCAACGGAAGTGTTTATATACTGATTTATGAAGGCAGCCTGCCAAAAACTCGCTCTTCCATGTACATTCCCTATTTGATATATTATTAACGGTTACGGGCGTCCAAAACTTTCATTCAGCGGACTACTATTTCCTGTTGCAAAAACGTTTGGGATAATCATGCTTGCTTTCCTGGTTCACGCGCGGAGACTAATTAAATTTTGTCAAAATTGAGATTGCCATTTCATTGGCTCTTTGAATATTCTTCCACCTTGAAAGGTAATCTATACTCAAGGATATCGATTTCAAGAATTTTTTCTGAAGTTAGATAAAAAAGAATATTTCTCTTCGTTTATCGGTTTATATCTGTAATATTTTATTTTAATCCGGTTTTCCTGCAAATATGTCATATACCAAGGGATTATTGTGCATTCATTCCTCATTCTGAAGAGGTAAAATAAACCAGAGATATCGTACAAAAGTTTTACCGTGAAAACGTGATTTCGAAACTCACAAAGTATCTATATCTTATACATTTTATTCTATTTTCTCCAACTTGTCAATAATACAAAATTCGACGGTGACGAGTCTATTTAGTATTTCCGCTATCATTTCAATATTATTTCCCTCTCAGCTTTTTTGCTTTATGAAAAGAAATCAAGTTGACGCTCTGACAGACGTTATTGGCAAATGCGAATACCGAGTTCGCTCATTTCCAGGTTTAACATTTATTTTCTTCTATTTTCGTTTATACTGTATGGAACATTGAAACTATTAATAACAGTGTGTAATCTCTATATTATGCATGTCATCACTTTTTTATCATTTAGATTCAAGAATATGTTTGTGATAAAAATACTCATCAATTTAACACATTTTATCATACAAATTACTTAAGTCACACAAAATGTTCAGCTCATTAAATCATTTAAGGAAATTCCATTTTTATTGTTACTTTTTTGCATTCTTTATATTTTGCTAATTCGAATATCGTAAACATTACGTTGTTTGTCTTGTAAGCGAGTTATCGGGAAACACGTCCACACTTCAGAATAAATTTATTATGCCCTCAAATAATACCTGTAGGCGATTGCGTGTAATTTTTGAACACATGGTACAATGATTCGCAAACAATAATTCTGGACTTAATTATAATTATACTTACAATCACCTTCAGAATAATGACTCCAATCAAGGAGTCCGCGAATTCAATAAAAATTAAAAATGTAACAGCAGTTCATGCTACACGGATTGGTATGGAAGATTGAAAGTCAACAACTCAACTTAATATCACACATAGTCGTAGGTTAACCATGTTCATCCCGAGTGAGAATGAGAGAATCCTCGTTGTAGTGTTCTCTGTAGTAATTCGAACCTGATACGTTATTCACGTATGCACGGCCAACAAGAGAAGCTTCGCTCCTGTATCAACATTATATATGCATATTCGTATCTGCTCATATATACAGATACGCACAGCCATTCATTTGGAACCTCGCGCTCCTCGGGGATGAATAAAAAATGAGGTCTCATCCACCCGATACAGTACCACGCGTGCACTGCGCGTAAATTATTTACATGCATGCGCTCGATCGAGCCCACATTTTCGTATCTACCATTCAATGTTTATCTCGAGCAAACATTTTGCCGCAAAGGAATTTATTTTTTTGGTACCGTTCGGTATAAAATTGAGAGATTTTCGGGAAAAAAAATTAATTTATCGATCCACAATTATTTTGGGGACTATTTGAAAAAGTTATTGAAGAAACGGATTTCTAACGAATAGAGATTAAGGACAAGTGTTTGGAAAGAGAAATCAAGCAACGATGTGCCGAGAGAAAAGAGGGAAAGAGGGCGACAAAGCCTTGTTAAATCCTGGACGGTGTTTCAACCGAGCTTTGGCCAGAAAGGCATCGGAGAACGAGAGACGGAGGGACAGAGACGGGGAACTCGTGGATGTTCCGTTACAGCAGAAAGCCTTCCTGTGCTCGATAAATCCTCCCTTATCCGGTATACAGGTATTCGTGAGTGGTTTCCGCACCACCACCACTACCACCACCTCACATGACCACCACACCAGGCATCCTCCTCTCTTCGCTCCTTTCCGCTTTGTCCTCCTCCTCATCCTCATTCTCCTCTTTGCCGCGGCGCGTATACGTTCCATCGCCATCCATCGGACCCGGGCCACTTTGTTTTCATCGACAGGTGGATAAAATGTCCCTGTGTACGTAGACACGACACTTCCTTTCAAAATATTCCATGTAAATGGAAGCAAGAACACACTGAAATATTCTTCCCCATAATGTATATACCGCAAACTATTTACAGCAACCACTTTAGATTTTCGAAACATTTATAAGACCCATTAGTGTCGAAAGCTCAATGTTGTTTATTCATTTTTTTAAGTCTGGATTTAAAATGAAAGAAATGAATATCTCTTAGAATTTTGTTTTCATTAAAATTGAAGAATACCAAACTACATTCGAAAGCTTAATTGTCAAACGGTCAAACCGACACAGCAGAATAATTTAGTGCGCACCTTATGTGCGTACAGATATATGGATGCGAATGGGATGTGGAGCGAGAGCGTTGGTCGGTCGTCACTTTATCCCTCTTCTGTCTTTAATCATCGATAAATTTGGCATCGCTCTCGGTTATATACGGAAGCCAGTGTATAGGTTATGACGATGTAAGCTATACAATTACATTTCATGGGGATGAGAGCACGCATTGGATGAACGCTGGGGTCTTACACATCGCGGCAATATGGTATGCCGACGCCAAAACTCAATCCTCCCCGCACAAACCTTCATTCTATATTCTGCGGAGTTGTTTGTACGTGTATCGTAAGATATATGGTGTATTTGTACGAATTAGTGTGTGCGCTCGCGAATACACGCATATCTGCACGGGCTGCTGGGAGTTGAATGTGGAATCGATGATTTGTTCGACGGGTACACAGCGTGTTTACACGCGGGATTCGACAGGAGAGTCGCCGGCGATAAAATATCGCTCGTTCCCATCACCCCAAACACCGTGTGGGCTTACATATCTGGAACTTGCTTTCATCCTCACCTCGATTTCTTTCTTTACATTTTTTTTCTATTTTTCTAGCCCCGGTTAGAATTCTTTCTAGAAAGAGAATAAAGAAAATAAAAAGCGATGGCGCGGATTCTGGTGCATGGGACAAGTATTCGTGGTCGATTGAGTTGCTCGCGAAATCCTTTCGGAACTTTTTCTGCTCTTGCTGGAAGAGAGATGGACCGATGGAAAAAGAGAGACAGAGAGACAAAAAGGAGAATAAGAACGTTTGTGTCTCGGGTAGCTCGCTGATGGAATTTTCAATTGATTCACCGTGTACCAAGCTGCCATCGTCCTTTCCCTCAATTTCTTATTCTTATTCCATGCATTTCCTTCTCAATTTCAATTAGAATTTATAAACCCATTTCGCTGGCATCGATGCCGAAATAAAAGTTCGGTTATGTACCTTTGCTATTTCTTCGTTCTTCTTCGCTTCTACTGTTTTCGCGCAGTAACCGGATTTAATAATTTAAACACAATGATCCACCTTTCCAGTGGGTAGGATCGAGTTTCCGAAAGCTCTTAATTTCTGCCTCTCTTCATGATATCTTGGGTTACAACTCTGAGATGATCTTTAAATCTAATTAATATACTCGTGTAGTTTCTGTAGAATTTATTTTTCACTTTTTCGTTTTAAGGTAATTCTATTGAGGGTCCGGGGATATAGAAATTTTGTTTCTGGTTTTTCTTACATTTTAAGTAGACCGAACGTTCAAGTTCATTAAGAAAATTTGTTGCAAATTGACTAAAGAACAACATACTCAGTATCCAAGTTGATCCCATGAAAAGTTCATTTGTTATATAATAAATGAAATCATAAAAAAAATTTCTTAAGATTTTCTAAAAAACTAAATGAAGCTTTTTGGGTGTTATATAGCAACAAGGTGTCCAAAATTTCAACAGGCTTTATCGACCAAAAAATCGAAATACTCGTTGTTGAGTTGAAACCATTTCGCGATATCTAACCTGGGTCCTTATGGGAAGTTACGAAAAACAACGATTTTTGAGAATAAATATCCTGATATTTGAGTAGGTAACGATTCCTGGAATTCCACATGCATGTGCATATATGACATCAAAGAACGTTTCTGAAATTTTTTAAATAAAATCTAAAGGAAACGTTGTGTCACTGGACCTATCTTTATGGAGAATGAATCGTAGGATGTTTTCCTCTCGATTTCTAATTAAGGAAGAAATATGCATAAGGAAATAAATATTTATTGTCATTAACATTTTTCTATTTATTTTCCATAAAAGCTGTTACTTTAAATTTAAAAAAAAATGTTGATCGCCATTCTCGTCTTTAATTCTGCGCTGCATGGCTTTTTAGAAGAAAAGAGCTTTCTGTACAGGATGGAAGGGTAGTGGCGGAAGAAAACGGAAGTTCGTTCCTGGCACCACAGCAAAAGCTTCGAAGGCTCCCGTAGCCTTCGTACTTTACCCCCTGAGCATTTTCCACCCTCAAACTCCATCTCTATTCTTTAAGGTGGCGCTTAATTAGCGCCGCTTTCACAAGTTTCCGGAAGAGAGAGAAAGAGAACCTTTTTTTACCCGTAAAGCAGAAACTGCACACTTTTAAGCAACCTCTCACGTTTTCTCTTCTCTGCCTTTTATTCTTACCTCCACTTTTTTTCCATTTTCTTCCTTTTTCCTTTCTCGTAATTCTCGTTTGAGCACAACGCTTTTCAGCCAGAACCTCTCACAGACTTCCGGAAGGAGTCACGGATTTCTCTTTTGAAATTTTTGGCAGACAGTGATTAGTCGTCGGCTACCAATTACCGTACACTTCTGCAACCTCGCACGCACTTTTTTCGACTGATTATTCTGACAAAGACTTGAAAATTGTGCATCTTAAATTAGGGACAATAAAAATAGCCTTAGTAGCCCTGCAGAGAGAAAATTATCATAGGAGCATTGTTCTTTTTATGCATAGCCTTCGTGAACGATTGTTGAACCTTTTAAGAGCCTAGGCCCTTTATTCTCTATGTCTGTATATACATAAGCTACTCTCACCAAGTTTAAACTACTCAAACTTTTCCCTCGCGCGCTTCAACTCGTTCATCTCGAAGTACACTATAACGCACTTATAACCTTCGCATTGCTTTCTTCATGTACATATACATCAATTTCGAAGTGTATGCTGTAAAATAGACTTTTCTCCTTCAGGCTCATAATATACTCCTGAAATTTCAAAGTTGCCATCTAATTTTTTAACTCTGTTCAATGATCACTTGAGAGTTTGCGTTAAGCAAGTTTCGAAAATTATCTTTTTTTTTTGGTTTCACTAACACTTTGTATACAGTTGCGGTTAATAAACGTTTGTTTCCCCGGATATTAAAATCTATCGAGAACTTTTTGTCATTCTTTCTCTATCAAGTTTGGACAATTTATTTTACATGGAGTAATCAAACTATCACTATTTTGAATGAAAAATGATTTCATCTTTTTACATCAGAGTCAAAATCACGGATGACACGAATTTGGAAAAATATTTGTCTATGTATTTTGGAAAATGTCAAACATTGTGTACATATATTAATCTTCGTGTTATTGGTATTCGTCCCTTGTTACACATCGCGGAATGGATTACTGACAAAGTGATATTAAATTTAAATTAATGAATTATAGAGGGAATTTGTCGAACAAATAGGAAATTTCATTTAGTTATTGAAGTAGCGCATTAATATCATGCATATTCATATTATGATTAATATTTCCGATCAAAATCATGTATAGTCGTCAGTATTTGCTTGTCAGAGAACGAGAGAAATCAATTGCCGAATGATGTATGAGTACCCGTTTGTCTATTTTTAAAATTCACGATTATCAATGCTTCCAAAGCTCTTTGCCTCTCTGAAAGGAAGTTTCGAAATCATGATTAATGCAAAGTGTGGTGATTGTTCAATGAGCTTCGATGCACGTTGACAAACAATGATTTATTTTACGCTTTAGTTTTTGCGCATGAATGACGAATTGAAGAAGATTAGAAATATGTTTAAAAAACACTGAATAGACAAGATTTTAATTGAGTTTAATCAAAAAATGAAGTCAAATATCTCCTATCGCGTTAATCATTCTATAATTTCTTTTTTGGTCAGAATGACACAAACACTAGAGAAGAAAAAAGTTACGAGACGCAAATCTCGTCGTTTTTCTTTCTAGCAACTCTAATTCGAGAAGAAACGGAAACTTTTCTGGCCCACCGGTTTCCTCTTTTACTCTCTCTATCTCTCTCTCTCTCTCTCTCTCTCTCTCTCTCTCTTTCACTCTTTTTCTTTCTATCGCCTTTTCGCAGCAAACTTGCTGATAGTTTAGTCGTGGTTCTCCGTTTCTCCCTTTTTTCTTCCACCTCTCCGTCTCCTTTTTTTGAAACGAGAATACGTTCCCTCTCTCTCTCTCTTTTCTCGAAGCTCGAAGGCACTACTTCCTGCAACTCGATTACAGAATTTTTCCTTAATTTGCAATAGTAGAAGCTCTTGGGCTCTTACACCCTCCGTATTCCTCTTTTCCTCGCTGCGTTCGCTCTTCCCGAAAGAAATGGCTTAGAAACTTTATACTCGGCGTGGACACTAAGATAGAAGCGCACGTTACTACCGCGAGCTTTTCCGAAAAGCTTCGAGGAAGAGAAAAAGAAAATACACCAAGACCCAGAAAATATAAAGAACGAGATGAGATGATACCGTCGTTATCACCCTCGTATATGTACCTCAAACGTTCGACGATGTAATTTTTTTTATCCTTTTCGACCCTTTCCTCCTCACCGTTCTTTGGTGAGCTTTCCACTTCGCCCGGCAGAATTCGATCCTAAAAACTAAACCTATGTGCTTCACGTATATACTTTTCTATATGTTGTGACATCGATTTTTTCTTATTTACTTATATTTTATTGTTACAAATTTTTTAGATAGATTATGTACTTTAGTAAAACTAAAGAGATATCGTGAGAATGAGGGGTTAACTGTTTCCTCTAACGTTTTGATACTAATTTTCAAAATCGTCGCTTCAATTTTCAACTTTTAACGTTCTGATTTTTGAAATCTATCTCTGTCGTTCGATCTCGAGTAATCTTATTCCCCACTATCTCTCTCTCTCTTAATTATATTTTTATTTTTTAAACTATATTTTTATTAATTATATAGTTAATTGTATTTTTAATGAGGGCATCACACGAGTTCTTTAAACTTTTCGAAACCTATATTACCTTGTTTACTTCTATTTCTAGATCGTCACGTGCTGCCTTAATTGAATTATCCTATCTTCATGCAATTTCTTTCATGTACATATTATCACGTATTCACGCTGTAATCATACATTTTACTTTTATTTATCTGTATCTACTCTCGCATAGTGCTATATGCAAGGGTCATTCGACTGTAGTATTGGAAATAAAGTATCTATCTATCTATCTGTCTTTCTCTCTGTGTATATGAAATGATGGAAGGCATTTCATATACATACATACAAATCATTCTCAAAATTCTCGTCATACACACTTTTATAATGTTGAATCATCGGATGCTGGTAAAGATTTTTTTAAAAGTTTCTTTAACGTGATTTAGCTCGTACAAATACGAGAGAGATTTTTTATCAAAAGCGCATTCGTGTAAAATTTTCTAATCAAAGGTCTACCGACCACTCTTGGACTTTGACCATACTACGTTTTACGACTTTTTTTTCCTTTTCCACGGAAAAAAGCTTCGGCGAGCTTCGATTTCGAGGGAGACGTGGTAAGCGACGGTTCATAAATTACACGGACTCGTGTATAAGATAAATATATAGAGGAAAAATGGCGCGATTGGGAGAAGCAGCTAGTGTATCGAGCGTCAACCTGAAATAAGAAAAAGAGCGATCGGAAAAAAGTCGGTCCGGTGAAAAAGGAAAGTAGCAGGGATAAAAGGACTCCAAAAGGCGGGATAAGTTCGATACAGGATTTTCTGTGACCTAGGGAACGTCAACTTATTTCTACTGATTAGATTGCGTCGACTTTTATTTTTCAATAACTAAAGCTCAATTTCGATAATCGATGAGATCCATAAATCCTCGAGAACGAAAATTCGGGAAACTTCGAAATTTTCTTCAAAGCTTTTCCACTTTTCCAGATACTCTTTTCCATTACACTTTATTACTTTTTAGTTATCCTTCGAATTATCTAATTCGTATTTTTTTTACTTTTCAGGTTTTACTTTTGGTTGAGAGTGACCCGGAAAAATGTTTCGCTCTTACCGGAGATTTGGTATTCTGCTCATTTCGCTCGTTGCGCTTCTTCGCCATGGAAATACGGAGCTGTACACCGCACTCGCTGACATGGAAGAATTGCTCGAAACGGAGGCCGTTCTCATCGATACTCTCAACGGATACATCAAAGCTCAGGAAGAACGTTTAGATATTCTTCGCAGGTAAGTGTGGAACATAAATTCGTATGAAATGTATGAATATATTAGACGATGTCGTTTTTAACGAAATTTTTTTGTCATAAAATTATTTTAAGACACGTAAAAAAATTAGTCTGGCACATTAAGGCTTCGAGATAAAATTTTAACAGGTCACTCAAATGACTCTTTAATTTCTCATTCAAACGAAAAGAAAAAAATTTCATTCTTATTTAGGAAAATCTATCTCGGTTGAGATGAGTCATTTCGTAATGAAATCGTCGACAAAAAAGATTTTTATAGTTAAACTCGTAAAATCAACGGTTTCAAAGTTATGAACGATGAAAAGCACATTTTTTATACGATTTTTTTTATAAAAATGAGTTTTTGATTGATCATAACTTTAAAACCGTTGATTTTACGAGTTTAACTGTAAAAACCTCTTTTGTGGAAAATTGTATCACGAATGGAACGAGCGTTGACGCATCTCGACGTGTTGTAAACTAAGATAAACTTTTTTAACCGAAAATAACATTATCCCATGTTATTTAAATGGGAAATTAAAAATGCTGAGTAACTTTTTGGAATATGTCAAAGCCCCATGCGACGTTTTGTTCCAAAAGAAGTTTAAAGAGGAAGTAAAAAAAATCTACTTCGTTAACTCTGCGACGAGGGCGTCAGAAAATTTTACGTACAAGGGCACAAAGAGTCTTCCGAACTCTAATTTGATAAATGATATGAAAAATATAAAAAATAAAATTTCGCACATTTTTTGCGAATATTCGTTACTTAATATATTCTTAAATCATTTTGGATTAAAAAAATGTAAAATCAAAAGAAAAAATTATTTCCAAAAAGAACGAATAAAATTTCAATCCGTATGCCAATTTTAATTTTTTTGCGTCAAAAATGACCCCATACCCGTCGATCAAATATGACACACCCTAATGTACACATTTATCAAATATGCGTATATAAAGCTATTCCCGAGAACATCATTTTTTACCGGAAAGTAAAAAAAAAGTATGTTTTTCGATGAAAATGAACAAGGGTCATTTTATCGATCAAATAAAGTGCAACTTTTATCGCACTCGTGCTGTAAATTCCCTTTATTGACCGAATCTTAAAATTTACGAGAAAGATTTTCCGACCCTCGTTAAAAATGATATGGTCCTTCTTCGGAGAATAACAAGTTTTGAAAAATCGTTCCTGGCGCTACCGTAATATTATTGTTTTCCGGTATATCCAAAACCGAGTCTCACGTTTTCAAGGGGATTGGAAACATTGATTCGCGATAGAGGAATAATGGCTCGAATCTCGGAAGGTTTCGCGATGGGCATGCAACGTGAAAAGGGCGACCGGTAACTATTCGAAATTGTCATACAAAGTTTGCCAATGGGAATCGACTCACGTATGCGTTCCATTCCAAACAGAGTACATTCAGCGTGTGTATATGCATTATACATATATGTATGCATATATACATAATATACATGCGGATATGTAAAGCGGTAACGCTATCTGGGGCGAATCGCTAAAATCGAAGCTCCGAATGGCAGGCTCTCTTCGCGCGCGTCTAACCCAGCCCGCGGAAGTCCCATGCACCTATAACGAGTCTTCGATTACGAGCGGAATTTACGTCGAGGAATGCCGAGAGCTTCACGGACAACTTCACTTCCCTCCGCCCTCATCCTATTTGTTTCCTCCCCCTCATCCCTCGAGCATTTCCCCCTCCAAGCGCGCATCCTTAACGTATCTCCAATTCCTGTCTACTCGCATTTTACGAAATCCTCTTTCCGTATAAGAATCGTTCGTTCATTATTTTCACGAGAACGATTTACGGATCAGTCTTTATTTTACGTACTCTTTTTACGTACATATTTGTATGTATCATGCAAATGCCGGTGGGTACAGAGGAGCCGAAAACGAAGCTCTTTGTCTAAAAAATTTAATATTAAAGCGAGACGTTGATGTGTTATATTTCTTCTCAGTATTATTATTCGTGAATGATTATTCATGGCATAATGTCGGATATTAAATATGTACCCAGAGATATCCTCGGGTATTTGGATTTCTTTTCATTTTCATTAATTCCGAGTGATCTTTCTCAAACCGATCGTTTACTAAATATACTTAGCTTCTAGCTCAATTAAGTTTTGGTCGAGCGGTATGGTTCGAAATGTAACGTTAAGGTTTTCTGCTTCGAAGATTTTGCATAGAGTTCTGAATATCCTCGGGACAAGATCGTGAGCGGCGATTTAACACGCAGGAAAGGGATGTATATATATTTTGTGCATTCAAGGCAAATTTTCAGACTTATTTGAATTTAATTTAATATTTAATTTTTGGAATTTAATATTTGGGAATTTCAGGAATTTTACGTCATGAATTTTCTTCGTAAAAAGGACTTTTTGGAGTCTTTGAATTACATTTTACTCTTCATTTTTGTTATCGCTATTATTCTTCCGGATTACACATTTCATGGGTTCCTCGAGCCCCGGCTAAAAGGTACTTTTAAGATATGCCAACGGTTTGAGTACCCGTAAAACACGAGAGTTAGAATCATGACGAGTCGAGCACATGTCGAAAAGTAAACGACCGGGTGGCAATATGTAGTTGACTCATGCAATGGTGAAAAATTTCCTAAAAGCTCACTGACGTTAGACGAGGCAACTTTGCACGAGCGTTTAAACACCACTTGGTTACATATGTCCTCTGTCTACAGGAAATTTCGACTGTACTATGAAGACAAAGACCGAAATGGGTTAACACGTGACGAGACGAGATAGACACATTTCAAAATTCCTGTTCAAAACTTTCATAACTTCAAAGATGTGAATCGTTGCTGTACAAATTGTTGGAGGTTATATTTTATAAACGATATTGATTTATTAACAGTTACAAGAGAACTGTGTGAGATGTTGCTCGCGTGAATATCCGCATGACTTGCTGCGAAAAAATACAAACTGGTAAAGAGTCCTCACCATATTTTGTCAAAAAGTTTGTACTTGAGAATCGAGAGAGGAGGAGGTAATCATAAAGTGACCCTTCTTCCGAGGAATACAAATGCTTCTAATATCGTTGCTATAACTAACACCCCTCTCAACGATATTCAATCTAATTATTCTGACAATCCACACGCTTCTCGCATTTTCTTCATTTTTACATCTTTAAGCGGTTTTGTCATTCCGTCGGCAACCATATCTTCTGTCGGACAATATTTAAATTCTATTTTCTTTTCCTCGAATAACGAGTTGACATAGTGATATCGCGTATCAATGTGCTCAGTTCTAGTGCTGAATTTCTTATTTTCAATCATCGTTGAACAGCTCTGGTTGTCCTCAAATATGGTAATGGGCAAAACGTTGACGTGCCCGAAATCTTCAAGAAGGCGGAGTAACCATACTCCTTACTGGCATGCCTCAACCAACCCGACGTACTGTTGGAGGTTATATTTTATAAACGATATTTATTTATTAACAGTGTTACAAGAGAATTGTGTGAGATGTTGCTCGCGTGAATGTCCGCATGGCTCTACTGCAAAAAAATACAAACTGGTAAAGAGTCCTTACAATATTTTGTCAAAAAGTTTGTACCGGAGAATCGAGAGGTGAGGGGGTAATCATAAGGTGACCCTCCTTCCGAGGTATACAAATGCTTCTAATATCGTTGCTATAACTAACATAAATCATTTGATAAAAAGAAAACAATTCTATAAAGAGATGATTATGATATGATATGATAAAAGAAATCGTACTGACGTGTAATTATTATGTTTGATAGAGATTTTGCGATCATCCATTTTCAGAAGAATAATTGAGAGTTTTCAGGAGACTTACATGGAATAATCTCGTAACCTCAGTAGCTGCGAATATCATTTTTCAACATTTTTGCCCAGGCTGGAGCGTTGGCCCATCTTGGCGGGAGGAAGGTGTCGCTTTTCCACCTGTTGAAATTGATTTTGTGTGAATAGGGAGTTATTTTAAAGTTATACCGAGACAGAGTGAAAATTGCCAGCAGCCAGCTGTCTCAATGATTTTAACGATATCAACGTAGTTTTATGAACGTATAATAGACTAAAAAATTTTATTCCTTCGTTGAAAAGCCCATAGACGTTCTTGAGGACCATAGAATCTCTTGAGCCTATTGTGCCTCCAGATGTAATAACCAAGTCCCTCCCTCGTTACTATCTCGAATATATCTAACTTATAAGGAGATTCGGAGCCTGCGAATTTCGAGTCGAGCCAATAAGAGGAAAGAGGGTGGATGATAATAGGAGACGATAACACTCCACTGCTTCTATCTGTAGGATGTGTTCTGTAGAAATATCTACTGAATAACTTGTATAATCAAAGTCGAAAAGTCAATTAATTGTAAAATTAATAAATCGAAATCAAAAAAAGTTTAAAACTCTTTTTTGTGAGTTGAAAATTTGTAATTAAGTGAATTAATATGAGAATCGTAAAAAGCAAAGTTTAATACTTTCGAAATACATAAAAATGTATTTTTGTCGTCGAATTTGAAAGTATTGTCATTTCTGAAATGGCGAAGAAGTCAACGTGATTCTTGCGTGATTCGCTTTCTCTAGTGAAAGTCTCTGAAGAATCACCCACAAGAATGACGACTATACGTCTTGCGAAATTAAAAATATGTTAATCGCCCAATAATTTCTCCTACGTTGCGAAATATTTAAAAAATTCATAAACTAAAATAGAGAATCGTAAAAATGGAAAAAATAATCATTCAATTTTTAGTCTTAAATCCAACTTTTTTACTCGGTCTCTGTAATTGCTTGCATAATTTATATACGCGCAGTAATGTAATTTCAACTCTCATCTCCGAGTTAATAAAAATGCATACAACTCAATGTAAATAAGAAATTTCTCTGGCCCATCAATATTTTATATCATGCAAGAATATCGTTGGAACAATAAATCAAATTGATGTCCATTCGAAGTTGAATTACAATCATAATTTTCATATCGTGATGAAAAAAATAGAAATACCGTGAAGTTTGAATGACAATCAAAACTTTGTCAATTGTATAAAATAATAAGAAATTTACGTAGTAAAATCGAGGATTTTAAAATAGAGAAGTGCGAAGTGCTATTTAATTTTTAGTCGTAAATCCAAGTCAGTAAGTAAATGTTTTGATAATTTGCGTACGCGCCGTAACGTAATTGTAGTTTCCACTTCCGAGTTAATATAAACGGATATAACTCAAAGTAAATAAAAAACTTTTCTCCAGCCCACCAGCATTTTGTACCATGCAAGGGCGCCATTAGAACGATAAATCAAATTGATGCCCATCGGAAGGATGAAAATCATGATTTTCTTGATAAAAGAGGACATTTACTACAGGTAATGAAGAAAAGTAGGAATAACGGGAAGTTTGAATGATAATTGGGAGTTTCACGTTCTGGGCATACGTGTGTGAAGCCGCAGTGGGAAATTCTCGGTGGAATATTATAGGGATTCTCGGAGGATCCTCGGGCAGGAAAGAGAGCCGAAGGGCGAAAGGGGGATGAAAAGCTGGGGCGTGTAATTCTCGGAAACTATCCTCGACGATGGAAAGTCCGTTCAAAGTTGCAAACTCTCTCTCTTCAAAGTGTCCTCCAGACTTGAATGGATGCGTACGCGAGTACACGTTCGTCGTTCTCATTGTTGTTTAAATACTTTTATATCCATCAGTCAGTAAAACCCTCAACGGCATTTCTCGCTCACTTTCCGCAGTTTTATGACCTCCAAGAGAACAAAAGGCCCTCAAAAGCTGTAGATAAAAATTTAAATTGTCCACTTACATTTCTTCCTCGACATAAAAAATAAAAAAAAAGCTTCCATTTCCCTCGTTTCTTTTGTACACGTTGAAAACTGAATTCTGTATTTTTAATTGCTCTCACGAGAGGGGAAAAGCGATGAAGTAAAAATTTCGACAAACTTGTCGGATATCCGTAGTAAATTTTTGAATTTCCAGAGGGGTTGGAATTTTCTTTTTACTTGAGAAAAAACGATAAAAGTGATGGGGTCGTGAGCTGTTGCGGCAATTCAAATGCGCTTAAGGGTCGAGCGAAAAAAAAGCGCTCTCGCTTGTGCGAAGCTTCGCTCTACCACCGAGCATATTTCCATTTCAAGCGTATGCGGTCTTCACAGTTTTGGTACTTTTTCTAAAAAGGAGAAAAAAAATGAATCTAAAGAGAAAAAGCGCCGCGTGTATCTTGAGTCTATCAAAGTGTGCGTTATTGCTCTTTTTCGACTTAAAACATGCGCCTGTCTTTGTTCCCTCTTTACTTTGCGCTTGTGCACTTTTCCTCTAAAACTTTAACCCCTGCTGGTTTTGAAACGCCAGCGACCGCGAGAAACGAAACCGCGAGCGGTTTCTCTAAGCGGTTTTTCACTTCTTTCGATTTTTTCCTGTATTTCGCGCTCTCTTCTTCGTTTCCCTCAACTTTTCTCAGGAGCTGTTTACGCGTCGCTACCATATAGCGGCCTCCAGAATTTATCAAGATGCCGAGTAAAAATTATTAACATAAGCAAATGGAAAAAATTTGCGATGAAAGGTTTTTTTTCGAGTAAATCTTTTCTGATTTGAACTCGAAGGAAGAGAAAAAATTTCTGAGAATGCGTTCTGAAGATTTTTTAGGATTAATTTAGTGTCTCGTTGATGCCTCTGTGTACATTTCATCGTACGAAAATGGATGTTTTACTTAATTATCGCGAAGGAGTGATAGAGAGAGAGAGAGAGAGAGAGAGAAAAGGGAGCGGTTTTTTACTTCTTTCGATTTTTCCTGTATTTCGCGCTCTCTTCTTCAGGATGCTGAGTAAAAATTATAATTTTTATTTATTAATTATTATTATATAAATCTTAATAATTATTAAGGACGTTCTGTCGCTTCATGCTAATCAAATCAGGAACTGTTTTTTCGCGCTTGCAAATGGAACTGAATTGAATAGATTCCCATATTTGATAAATTTTCTCAATTTGAAAAATGATTTTTTTCATTTTAAACATTTCCATATTACGAAAATAAACAAAAAAATTATTTTATATTGTTAATTGGATTCACTTTCTTGTATGAATTAGTATGGAGTCAGTGAAATGTCAACGAAATGGTACGTTTATGAGTGAATAATTCTCTCAGAACTTCAGTAACTGTATAATTTTTTATGTGAGAATATCAATCCTTGTAGTCCAAGAAATCCGTGAAATTTTTCAGATTGCCGAAAAGTTCAATCTAAATACATTTTTTCTTTTTATGAAACTATGGTAACCATTTCTCAATATACTCTATAGCTTTCTCTAGTTTTTATGCAATTTTAGACAAGTTCATTCTTACTTTTTCAGTCGGCAATGCCATATTAAATTTCGTCATCGAGGAACCGATATTATATTCTTTATTGCTAGAAAAAAAGTCCATTTAAGTAATTTTGAGGATACCTCCTTAAAATAAGCTAATGGAAAGAATGTGCGATGGTTTTTTTGAGTGAATCTTTTCTAATTTGAACTCGAAGGGAGAGAAAAATTCTCTGAGAATGCGTCGAGGATTTTTTAGGATTAATTTAGCGTCTCGTTCATGCCTCGGTACATTTCGTCGTAAGAAAACGAATGTGTTACTTAATTATCGTGAAGTAAAGAGAAAGAGAGAAAATGGAGCGGTTTTTCATGTCTTTCGATTTTTTCCTGTATTTTACGCTCTCATCTTAATTTCTTTCAACTTTTCTCAGGAATTGTTTCCGTGCCGCTACCATATCGCGGCTTTCAGATTTTATCAGGACGCTGCGTAAATTATTAAAATAAACTAGTGGAAAGAATGTGCGATAAAGGGTTTTTTCTCGAGTGAATCTTTTCTGATTTGACCTCGAAGGGAGAGAAAAATTCTCTGAGAATGCGTCGAGGATTTTTTAGGATTAATTTAGCGTCTCGTTGATGCCTCGGTACATTTCGTCGTAAGAAAACGGATGTTTTACTTAATTATCGCGAAGGGAAGAGAGAGAGGGAGCGAGAGAAAAGGGAAGTGAAAAAGAGGAGAATTAAGATGAGGCGACGTTCGTGATATAGAGCTCTCGAGGCTCGCAGGAGCGAGTTTTCGGAGGAAATTAAATTTATTGCGACGCGAAAGTGCAGAGAAAAACGGACTCGGAGTAGGACCGAACGAAACACGGCGAGAAAACGATGAGAGATAAAATCGAGAGAGAGATAGAGTGAGAGGAGAAATGAGGAAATAAGAGGGGAGGAAAAAAACAGGGAGGGGTCACCGGCGTGGTAACAACGCCATCGGACTGAAGGAGACGGTGTGTGCACGAGAATAAAAACCCTCGGCGTGTCGCGCGTTTATACACACATTACATATTCGTCTCTCATCCCGGAAACTCTCAAGTGCGATGCACCGAATTTCGCTCGCGAATAAATCATTCGGAATGCGCGAAATTGAATAAACGGAAAAAATTACGGATATTAATTTTTTTTATTATTATTTTAAATGCCCGGTTGAATTGATTTATGTGCACTGCTTTGGAATCGACTGAGACTATTGAGTATTAAAAAATTTACCAAAAGTATTAATTCGTATTTTAAAAAATGGTAAATTTTATTGGAGACAATTTTCATTATTTGTATTGATTAAAATTTCCCACTGTGGACGTCGGCTGATAACGAAGTCAATTTACATGCACCTGAAAATCGTTTTTACTGTAATATTCCTGAAATTATTAAAAAAATTCTTTTTACTCATGATATAAATTGTAACGGAAAACATAAAATTTTCAAATTTTTAAAATCAAGATTTAAAAGAATGTCAATGTTATTGAGGGGTTTCGGTACAGTTAGCAGAAAAATCAAGAAATTACCACGTAAAACAGATAGGTAATCGAAAAACGATCAGAATTGAATAAAAAATGGAAACAATTCTCGTTATTACTAAATAAACGAATATAAATTTCCAAACAATATTCACCTACGCAGATATTGAGTTATAAAAAAAAACATTTCCGTCCTTACGAATGGAGTCTATAGCTATATTCATAGAAAAAGGACAATTTTCTCTTTCGATAACTCGAAAACTATGTAAATGAAAATTTTGAAAAAATTCATGTTCACGTATTTTATGGACAATTTCCTCTTTCGATAACTCGAATTCTATGCAAATGAAAATTTTGAAAAAAATCATGTCCACGTATTTTATGAAAGAACATCCCGACAAAATATTATCACATTCTGATCATACTCGCTCCTGTACCGAAACACATTAATTGTACAGAGAATCGCGATCTTTTTACGACAGCTGCAAAAAAATATAACGACAAAAACATTTGTCGTGATTTTTTCAAAAATCAACAATAATTATTTCTAAGTGCGAATTTGCATGTACATATCTCGTTAGGGTTTTTCGACACGAATCTCTTTCTCTTCCTATCTACCTCTCCTCTTCCCATTCTGTAGTAACAACATGACGGATGTATCGTTCGTTGACGAAGAGGGACGCGTATATCGGGCGTTCAACGTCCTGGACACGATCAGCTAAGTAATGGTCAACATAGAGAAGAGCGAGAAAGAGAGAGAAAGAGAGAGAGAGAGAGAGCGAGAGATCTCGTCAATGCGGAGCGATTAAATGCGGTCCGCGCATACACCGGCTTCGTGACTTTCCACCATCCAATGTATCACGAAGTATCGCGAGGCGGGCGCCGTGTACATCAGTCTACAGACAAGAGAGTGATGTATTGCTCTCGGGTCCGACAAAACCCTCCTGCACCTATTTTCTCGCTCTCTTTTTCTTTTCATTCGAAAACTAACGTTAAAAGCACGCTTAACCTAGCGCGAGCCGTTTTCGTCCTCCGGGACGAAATTATCGTCGATTTTATTCAACTGTTAAAATTCGTCGAATCTCCATTTGCCCGATCACTTTGAAACGCAATTGGTAGAGCTGTAAAAACTGCACGATGGGATAGAAAAATAAAAGTTTCAAACAAAGCGGCTCGCAACGTAAATACTTCAGGCGGTACCTCTCCGCGCGACTGAAGCTTTTGCCCTCTACCGGCGAAAAAAAGAACGACAGTACACAAACAGCGCGTTTTTTCTTCAACAATCGGTTTCCCCATGCGTTCATTTTTTTTTCTCTATTTTTTGATGTGGTTCTTTGAAAACTGCAATTTTCGATCGAACATTTCCAACTTTTCCGCTTCACGTGCATAATCCGCCTTTCCGTGTAGCACGTTATATCGTCATTGGAACGTTTGGAAAACAAATTGAAAGTTTTGGCGCAGAGTATAAAAAAATGCGGAGCTTCGCAGAGAGCAAACATTTTTCCGTAATTAATTTATCTTTTATAGCGGAATGTGGAAAAAAATGGAGGGTAAAAAGAATTCCTAACTCCATTTCAAAATTGTGTATCATAATTATTCATTCTGTATATATTTATCCTTTTTTTTCAACAATACTCTCGAAGTCTATCTAATATATTTTTTATTAATATTTACAACATTGACGTCGCTCATTTCGATAGGCGTTGGCGATCGTTCGACTCGTCGCGCGCAAACAAATATTAAGCCGACGTTAGTACGGTTGTGTTGCGCAATTAATACATACGTTTCATTCCTTTTTTCAGATTTTTTTTGTATATAAAAAAGAAAAATTGATAAAAGAGAGAAAAAAAGACATTCGATATATATCTACTTCATATCGTAATGCATAATAGAAACAATAATAAATTATATTATAATTATACAATAGTTATAGTAATGCAGTATAAAAATACTATAATAACATGATAATAAGATTAAAATGTTATTATAATATCATGATGCCATTTTTTGAATCGAATCTTGATATTTTTATTTTCCTCACTGTTCGCCAATTATATCGCACGCACTGATTGTAAAATGAAAAAAAGGAGAAAAGAAAAAAAAGATCTATGACGCTCCTCGCCACGCGATTCAATCGAAATACATATTTTTCTCTTTTTTTTACACACACGCGCACACTCACGCACTCATACACTTTTTTTTATACATGACAGACACAGGCATAAAGAGAGACGATTTTACCGAAATTGTCCGATGGTTGAATGATATTTATCTGTTTCGAATGATGAGGATGTTTGTGAGGAAGGCGGTCTTGTTTGGTCCTCCCAGATAAAAATTGTATGTCTCGTGGATGCTCTCTCAGGTAATTTAATTGTTGCTCGGGAGAAAACACTGTGGCCAATCATTCAGAGGAGAATTTCTCTCCCGAGGTACGAATTCGCGAGCGAGAGGATTCAGCGGAACGCCGATCGGGCTCTGAGGTGAAAAACTGGAGATTATGTAGCGCTGGAGCTTCTGCTTCTTGACTCCCTTGATCGTCGCTTTCTTGAAATATTTCGCCCAGAGAGTACGACACGAGCCGATCGTTAGCAAAGCAACTGGATCTCCGACGACGGCGACCAACGATTTCGCTCTCGTTATCGCAGTGTTGAGAAGCCTCGGATTCGTTAGAAAACCGTAGTCACTGACGTTGCTCTCCGCCGCGGAACGACAGCACTTTGTCGTTCTTACGGTGCTGATGAAGACCGCGGTGAATTGTTTTCCTTGCACGTTGAGTACTCTCTCAACCGAGACCTTGAACAGATGACGTTTCCTCAATTCGTTTCTAATCCTGATGACTTGCTCTGCGTAGTGGGCCAACACGCCAATCGAATCCTCGTCGAACGCGCCCCACTGTTCCACGGGCCAGAAACGTTTCAATGACGATACTCGTTCGGCAACCTCCACTGCTTCATCGTCGTTGTAAAATCCGGTCGAGTGTTCACCCTGAAAATATTAAAAGTTTTTCAAATATTCGAGTCTACATTTTAATAAATTAAAGTTGAGGCAAAGCTCACCTGAACTTCCATGCCGTGAACAGCGTAAAACATCAGAGGTGTCTGGGCTGGATGAGCGGGTAGCGTGGTACATCCAGGCTCAATCTCATTCCCGTAGAACAGAGACGATGTAAGTTTTACAATGTCTGCATGGGAACGATAATTCTGACAGAGACGTATCCTGCACGGGTGCTCGGGGGAATAGAGATTGTGTATTCGTTCGAGCAGACTGACACCGAGACGTCGCTCGGCCGCGAGATCGCTGTAAACTTCCGGCGCCAACTGCATCTGGTCTCCGGCCAAAATGAGACGAGTGCTTTTGTTGGCGAGAGCGAGAGCGGTTAGCGCTTCGCACTCGAGTGCCTGAGCAGCTTCATCGATTACAATGTGCGTCGGCACGAAATCCAGGCTCATTAGACAGCTTGAAGTTGCAAGAGTCGTTACGATGAGTCCGCATTGTTCCATCTCTTCCTTTGAGGGCTCTCGGAAATGTCCGTTTTGATCCATCAGGCAATATTTCCGTACAACAGGATGTACCTGAATAAAAATAGCAAATAAATTATAAATTTCTGTATAAAAGCACAAGATGTGTCCTCCGAAAACGAGGAAGATTTACACATCGTTTGAAACATTAATAAATTATTAACCGTATTTCTGAGGCGTCTCGTATAATAGATTCTTATGGGTTTAAGCCTCTCGTTTGCGGTGACCGTGAACCATTCGTCGAAGAATTCTTTTACGTAGAGATCCGCGGCGCTGTTGCTCTGAGTGCACAGAAGAACTTTATTCCGCCTATTGTCCAGAAGCATTATACGCAAGGCCTGCGCTATCGTGAACGTTTTTCCAGTTCCGTATGGCCCGAGAAGAAGTATCGGTGGCAAAATATACTCGATAGGCGCGACCATCATCGTTATCGCCTCCATCTGTTTCGGATTTAAGCGAGCATCGATGTATCCGTTCCATTCCCTCTCCGAATCGACGATCGAGGGCAATCTCGCCGAGAGTCGAAATTCCGAGGAGGGAAAAACGAGCCTCGTATCCGGCAGACAATCGACCGCTCTGTGCCACTCGCAGAATGGCAAGCGACTCAGTAAAAATCTAACGTGCATCTTGACCTCCGTGTTGGCTTTGAGATTCAGTCGCTCGACGCATCGTTTCGAGAGACGGGCATAAATCTCGTAATTACACTTGTCCTCGACGTGGGCCTGGTAAACGATCGAGCTCGTGTCTGACGACGAGTCGTTTGTAAATGGTTTCAGAAGTATGCTCGTACATCCGCGCAACAGGAGACGTCCGCTCTTCATGTCCTCGGAGACGCTTCGGCTCAACGGCAACTGAATAAATAAATAACAAATATAAAATAACCATGAAATATTGAATAGAATTAACATACAAATGGTATTAATAGAAAGTGAAAAAAGAGCACCTTGGCGAATAATTCTCCCGGTGGTGCGTACTTCGCGGTGGTAGACCCATCGGAATCTGACGAGAGAATGTAAGAGGATGAGAGGTTGAGCAACGCCGGTCTGTTGTACCTCGCGACCTGCTCGTGCCTTGCCAATTCCTCGACGGATATAAGCTCGTGCATTCTACCGCGATAGTTGATCGGATTTATCGAGTCCTCGTTGAGCGTAGCGTGCGAGAGCATGAAATCATTTTCCGCTGGATAAGGATACGCCGCGGTGAGATAATCCTCGTGCGGGTCCTTCGAGACGACGAAAGGAGACTCGAAGGGCTCGATCTGACCCGTATCCTCGAGCGACGTCGATCCGGCCGAGGTCTGCTGCAAAACGTATTTCGTCGCGTCGTTCAGTCTCTTGAAATCGTCGAAGTGCACGCAGTCGACGCACAAACGACGCCTGATGACGGGATAATCACCGAAACCGAACAACAACTGCTGACGATAAGTCCCGAATGAATTCGTCTCGAAGAGAATTTCGATCGTGTAGACGTAGGACGTGGACGACTCGTTCGTCAGGTCGTTCCTCTCAGCCGGCGTGCCGAGGTGCTTGCTCGTCGACGCGGCCGCGACGATTCCACCGATCGTCGTCGACCACTCGTGTCCGTCGCACGTGCCCAATCGCTGGCCCCTCTCGTTCGTCACGGAGCTTATGCGAAAGTGATTGCGATCCTCGCTGAGGGCCAGGGCGATGTTGCGCAGCGGTTTGCCCGTGCTCCAAAGCTCGAAGCTCCACGTCCACGAGCACAACGCCTGCAGTCCCGCTATTCGTAGATTTAGGCTGTTTGGACGCGCGATCAACGAGCGTACGTGAGCCGGTAACTCCTCGGTAACGCACGCGCACGGTTCTCTCGATTTAACCCAGTCCCGGTGTACCCGAGACGAGAATTCCGTCTCACCTCCCCTGTCGCTCGAGTTACCATCGTCATTTCGATAGGGACTTCGCTTCACCATACTCTCGGCACCGCTAGCCCGGACCGAGTTCATGAGACTCGACGTCGAGGGATTCTCCTCGTACTTGCCTTCGTTTATCACCGGAGTATAGAAAAAATCACCGCTCATGTCGCACTCTTTGTCGAATGGAAAATCAACGTTGTGCTTGCTCCTATCGAAGCCCATTCTACCCCCGTCGTCCATCTTAAAAAACAGCGAAGGATCGCTCTGCGATCGTGTCGCGGACCAGAGTACCGCCTCGACTCCGTATTCGACGTTCCGCACTATTTCATTTCTCTCGACCCTCTCGACGTTGTTCATTCTCGGAGCGTCGGCCATTGTTGACAATCAAACGCGAACGCGAGAGAATCCGCGGGCGAAGAAGAGAGGCAGGGATCTCCTCTCCTCTCTCGCCTCGGATCTCTCTCTCTCCCTCCTACGATCTATCTGTATTTCCACTCTTTCTACGTCCTATACACTTTTCACTCTCCTTCTTTTCGATGCAACGTGTTTTTTTCAGATATTCTTCACTCCCCTCCACCTTAGCGATCTATTATCCCTTTTCGAGTCGAACGGAATTCGATCGTCTCCGACAAAGTGAGAAACGAGATTTTTATTCTCGATTATATTTCCTGCGGCCCGACGACGCGGCGCTCTCGCAACGACCCAACAATGGCGCTGATATTCTTCGTGTTTTATCCTATTTCTTGAAGGCAACGTTAACGTTTATTCTTTACAATCGTGCAACTTGTTACGTTAACGTTTTTCGGTTACTCGTCCCGATAGCGAAATATATTCGAAATTGCAGGCCGGTTAGAGAGCCAAGAGCGACTCTACCGAGTTCGCTCCGGTGCAACACTTTTGTGTCGGGCGAATCGTTCTACGCTCCGAACTTGCCTACACTCCGACTCCCGACTCGCGCTCTCTCTCTCTTTCTCCCTGTCTTCCCCTCCGTGCGTGTGATCAGCCGGCGCACGAAGCACGAAGACGTGTCACAAGTAGCGGGCGTCGACGCGAAACTGCGGGAGGGAGCCATCGGCGCCGATCCGCTCGTACGCATGCGTCGCGGAGTGGGAATCGATCCTCTCTCGCCATCTACCTTCTCTCCGCATAACGAATCCACACGTCGTCGTTTCGTACTATAACGGAAAATCCATTTTCAAACGAACGATCAATAAGACAGAGATATTCCTTACCTGCGAACGATTTTTCAGGAACCCGCGTACCTTCGATAGTTTTTTAAAATCCATAAAAAGAAGAAAATTATTTTTTTTAGTTTATTAATCATTTCGTTCATTTTTATGAGTTCGTTAAATTTTCAATTTCCAACCTAATGACATAGATATTTTTTAACAAATCAATAAATGTTTAAAAATATTTTTTAGTTCAATTATTGAGTAAAATTTCTACCGAATGAGTTATGAAAAAAGGAATTTCGATAAAAATGCATAAAATCGTAAATTTGATATTTTTTCGGGTTGCAGAAATGTCGAAGATTACTCGAAGGAGCATGAAGAAGCTTCGCGAAATATTCAAGACTACCTGTCGAATCCGATAAACGCCTATTTACTCGTAAAACGTTTGACCACTGATTGGAAACGTGTCGACGAATTGATCAACGAGAACGTTGGACAAGCATTCGTCGCTAACATAACAACTTCGAGGAACGATTTGAAGTTTCCTACGGATGAGGATTTGAATGGAGCAGCCGTTGCTCTCATGAGGCTTCAAGACACATACAAACTCGAAACCGCCGAGGTCGCGAAAGGAGTTTTGAATGGCATTCAATATAGCACTGGTCTCTCTGGTAATTATTCTTTATTACGTTCTCTCCATAGGGAAATTCGTGCGATCTCGTCCTGTCGATAAAAATGCAAAAAAGTTGTACTTCAGTATTTTTTTTTTTCATTACGTGTTTTTATCAAATTGATTATTTTATCATAAATTATTTTCTCCCAACAGCTGGCGATTGCTTCGAGCTTGGCCGACAGTCTTATTACAACGGCGATTATTATCATACCGTGCTTTGGATGCAAGAGGCGATGGATCTTCTTCAGGAGGAGGAGAACAGAACAACAACAACGAAACCCGATATTCTCGAGTACCTCGCCTTCTCGACTTACATGCAAGGTTCAATTACGAGATGAAATTTCTACTCTCACAGTGAATAATTAATCGGCGAAGAATATCGCCAATTCTTCAATTTTATAATCGAACCGAGATTGGGTTTGATGGTCCTGATTAAAAATAGGATCGAGTGACCTCAAACTTTGCAATATCGATCGGACGAAAATGTCAGAGCCGGGAAGGCTCGGAGATTCAATAAGAACTCGCGAGAGGCGCGGAACGGATTCCATTCGGCGAAGCCTCCGAGCTACGAATTCATCGAAAAATAATTTTGGAGACAAAATAATATTTACTAAGAATGGGGAACTGTAGATTCGTGCATCCATTTTCCCCTCTGAATAGTATATTGATTCTCGTAGAAGGATATTTGTTTACCTTCTTGATAAACATACGAGGAGAAATCTTTTGAGAATGACCTCTGAATGTATTCAGGGATGTGAATAGATCGAAAGGTCACATTGAAAGGGGTTTTCAACTATATTTGTTCCTACGTTTCTGATATACGAACGAGATGCGAGTGCAACAAAGCAAATACCAGAGTCGTTTATTTACTTTGACTAAAAGTATTTTGTATTTGAAGTACTCTCAGTGACTAATTTTGTCTCTCAGTAAATTTCGTTTCATTGTTTTCAGAAGCTTTTGATAAAAATGAATTTCGTCAAAATAATTATAATTATAATTATATAATTATAATTACTTTAAAGAAATGAGTGAATAAAATAAAATAATGTTCAAAACAGGAAACGTCGCAAGAGCTCTGAGCATGACGAACGAACTTCTCGAGCTCGTTCCAACCCATCATAGAGCACTGGGGAATCGCGCCTATTACCAGGAAGAAATACAAAAGAGCCGGACGAGCACGAAACGCGGTGAGGATGGCAAGGGCGACGTGAAACCGGGGGCCCAGTTCACAGTCGTTGAAAAGAAGGTCAACTTGGTCGACGAGATGACGGAGCGCGAAAAGTACGAGATGCTGTGCCGCGGTGAATTGACCCTATCGCCGCAAATCCAGAAAGACCTCAAATGTCGTTACGTCGATCGTGGAATTCCATTTTTGAAACTAGCTCCGCTCAAGGAAGAAGAGGCTTACTTATCCCCTCGCATCGTCGTTTATCATAATGTCATCTCCGACAGTGAGATTGAGACGATCAAACGAATGGCTCAACCGAGGGTAACTTTGACTTTCATTATATATCGTCCGGCGAATTTGAAACGAATTTTTCAGAAACTTCTATTAATCTTCCGAACGTGAAACGAAAACAATATATCGTGGAAGAATTTTATTTTTATTTTCAATTCGATTGTCTCAGAGCTTAGCGTGTTAAGGTAGTTCTACCGCTGTGTGCCGTATAAACGTGCCGTATAAAGCCCAAACCCTTTTTCCAATTTTTGAAAAATTAAATTTGAGAAATTTTAAGATTTTCATCGATGAAATAGAAATAAATATGGTGGGTATATTTACGAAATTTTCGCATTGCCATTTTGCGAACCTTGAAAATTCTGTCATTGAAATAAGTGTATGATCTTCATTATATTTTTTTTCTCCAAAACTAGACGTCAGATCATGCTCATTTTTTTGATAAATTATAATGAACGGCGTGGTCGATAATTTTTTTTAACGTACTTTTAATGACACTTTACATTTACACTTTATATTTTACATTTTTTATAGAAATGTTTGGGTTAAAAAATATTAAAATAATGTTTAAAAAATGTTGAAAAAAAAAACGTTAAAAATAAAAATGTCATGTCCCCATACTGAATTCAAAGAGCAATGGTAAAATACGTGACTTTACATTGAATTATCTCGGATTCTACGTGGTCAAAAATTCTGAAAAACATGTATTTTGGTAGATATTATAGTAACCAAAACATACACCAATTTTTATAAATTTCTATAGAAGTTCATTTTGCGGTAGTCCTACCTTAACGTCAGATAATTTTTTTCATTCTAATATGAATAGACATTTTTGAATGAAAATTTGACGAAGAAAATTCGAATGGATCAATTACAGTCATGAAAGAGCAATTACGTTTATTGCAGCACAACTTAGCTTCATAAATTAATTACAAAAAATTCAATAATTCGGTGGTTACGTTTACAGTTCAAACGCGCAACCGTCCAAAACTTTAAGACTGGAGAGCTCGAAATAGCTCATTATCGGATAAGCAAAAGCGCTTGGCTGCAGGAATACGAGCACCCTCACGTAGCCGCGGTTAGCAAGAGGGTTGAAGACATGACAAGTTTGACGGTCGATACCGCAGAAGAGCTTCAAGTCGTTAATTATGGAATAGGCGGACACTACGAGCCTCACTTTGACTTTGCCAGAGTAAGTTATCATCCGCCTTCTTCACCCTTCCATTCGATTTTTCCTTCTTGTTATTTTCTCAAAAAATAATAAATGATTAATCGATAGTGAACCCTTATCAGAAATAATAAAATACGATCCTCATCTATTTAAATTACAGTGATTAATAAATTTAAAAAAATAATTAATTAAACTTTTTTTTTCAGGCTGAAGAAAAAAATGCGTTCAAGGGTCTCGGTACAGGAAATCGAATCGCGACTGTTTTGTACTATGTAAGAATATTTTATTTTCTACATAAATAATTGTGAGAACAAAACTTTACTTCTGAAATGGGATTGTTTAATTATTGTTTACATTTTATTTCAGATGAGCGATGTCGAGCAAGGAGGCGGCACCGTCTTCACAGGATTAGACATTGCTCTCTATCCGAGAAAAGGAAGTGCTGCCGTTTGGTATAATCTCAAGCCAAACGGGAACGGAGACTACTTGACGAGGCACGCGGCTTGTCCGGTTCTTACTGGAAGTAAATGGGGTGCGTTAGCCGAGCATTTTAATTCTCTAGAATGTTTGCTTCCTCGTCTGCCTCTTATTTTGCAAACAATAAGCTGTTCCCTCTTCAACGAATGAGAATAATGACGAAAATTTTTATTCCAGTTGCGAATAAATGGCTTCACGAACGAGGTCAAGAATTCCGGAGGCCCTGCACTTTGGAAAACCAACCATCAGACACGGATGAGGCTCCTGAAGTTTAATAAAGAAATGAGATATTAATTGTAAGAAATACGAAACGGAATGGTTCCTCCTTGGCCATCGTATTTTCGCGCTCGCTCTTTAAACGGTTTAATCAAAGTTTTGGACAAAGACCGATCCAGCCTCCGCGATTGAATCACATATTCGCTCACGATTTATGATTCTCCGAAGAAAATTATTGAAGGAATAAACGTAAGAGAAAAAGTGAAGCGGATCTCATTCAAGCGAATGAGCTCGCTCTCCGCCTTCTTTCTGAACGAGATCGTAATATCATTTTGTACCATAATGTATACTTGGACAATATATAAAAATCTACGAGTCCTAAAACAGGATAATATGTATATGCATTAATATATATATATACAAACATAAGAGAGTGTGTGACAAATGTGAGAAAAAAATGTGTACGAGTTCGTTGAATTCGTAAAAATTCGCGATTCTTATGCATACGAAAAAATAAGACTTATTAGAAGATTATTCGTATGAATAAAAAAGATAAAAATGTCGAGTCGTTTTGAGCATATTTTTTCAAATAATTTTTTTAACCGTGCACGTGGGGTACGTTTTTTTTAATTCTACCATAAATGTATAGGAAATTACTAATTTTTCAAATTTCGATTGCTAACTTGACATTTTTTTCTGTAATTATAAACATAGCAATGTACTTGTCGATTAAGTGAGGTATGAATAATCTTTGAAGAATGAAAGTTTCCTTCGACTGTTACCGTTGATGAAATTACGATTTATCGAATCGCGTGTCACGCTGAGAATGAGCGAGAAAAATTCCGTCGCCGAAAAGTATTTTAAAGAGGCACGACTGTTGGGAACTCACGAGATTCAACGTTTCACCAATATTTTTTGCCAAAAACGAAAGTTGTTGCATTTTTACTATATTTTTAATCAAATTTGAAGACAAGAAAAGATTTTTTTCAAGTCTCGCTTAAGATTTATTATTCTTTTTTACTGAAAAGGACTTCAGCCGAGAATCGTAGAAGTTTCAACTATACTCGTTACTAATGTGATCATTAGTGATAATAATAACTATAGCGTTATAAATATAATAGTAGCGATATTAAGTGAGGTCAGCACTAGTTGTTTTCGATTGAATCAATTTTCCGATTCGAATGAAATAGTCGTGCCTCCTTAACGAATAAATAATTACTCTTTTCATGGCGCTGCACTTGTAAATTAACTCTGAAAATATAAATCTCATTAGAGTATTCCTTTTCATTCCCGTCGTCGGGATATGTATCGACAATTAATCTCTTACAATTAGATAGATCCAATTTAAAACTAAGATATCCAGATATAAAAACAATTTATATAATGATTTTGAAATACTTATACATTTGCGGGAAATTACAAAAGTTGAAAAATGTTATTATTAGATTATAATCCATGAAAGAGCTGCTTTTTTAAAAATATATTTCCTAAAGAATACATAAATTTTAACTGTACAAGTTTGAAAGTGCAATCACAATTATAATCGGACATCCGATGTTTGCTAATTTTTTTAATTAATGAAAAAATTTGCATGTCGATAAACTCTTTCCTTTCGCCATTCTTCTGATTGAAAGGAATATATAATAATTTTCTAGAGTTGATATTCATATTCACTATTGTGAGAAAAATTCCTTTTTGTTCACTTTTGCGATTCCATTTCTCTACGGATTTCTTCTATAATGTTGAATGATTGAACTTTAAAAAATTAATCATTCCTTTCGATCAGAAGAATGGAGGGTGAATCGAGTTCTTTATGAGAACTAATTTATTAATTAAAACATTTGCAAAAATTGTATGTCCCACCAGCCTTGCGATTGCTCAAGGTAGTTCTATATGTAGTTTTTTTGATTTCTTAATATTTTGTTGAAAATTTGCACAAACCTTCTTTGATATGACCTACATACATTTACCATATTTCAAGAGGGTTTAGATATTGGGATATTTATTGTTAAAATTCGCAATTTTTAGTTTTCTCTCAAAAATACGTGTTAAATATTGTGAATTTTAATCCTGGATATCTTGATATCTTCTACATGGTGAAACGTCTTGAAATTTTTCATGTCTCTTTTTAGTACCCCCAAGAAGTTTCGTTTAGTTTTTTTTTAAAGTGCAAGATTTTTTTATACGTACATAGCAACTCAAGGTCGTGTTTGTTGACCTTGATTTTTGAGTATATCGCTCTTGAATGAATTTGCAATTACTTTTGAGCATAATTTCAAAAACTGCAGTACAGAAATAAACTATGATAAAATTCATTGATTTGACTGCACCTATAGAACTACCTTAATCATTATCATCAACTCTTCTTTGCCTTTTATCATTATAAATATTTAATATATTTTTTCCATTATTTTATATCAACCTGATTTTCGTTCAACAAATATTGTGAAAAATAATGTAAGATAGTGTAGAAAAAGAACTGCAATAAAATAATGCGATCTTTACGAGCAAGATAAAATATCTGACTGCTGAAATTTTCAAGATGACATTTTATTCCAATCTCTTCTATAATACTATCCTCTTTAAAAATTTAAAAGATAGATTCTATTTACAGGTAAGTTGGAACGTCATTATAAATTTCGTAGCGGGAAAGGATAAGAAATTGACGATTAAAAAAGTTTAACGAGTTTTTAACAAAGTTACAATAATTATTTCCAACACTTAAGCGTTTACGGTATTTCTATAGTACATAATAAAACAACGATTTAATAAATATTTATAAAAATCGATCAAATTTTGTTAAAGCCATAAATTAATCGAAAAAAATTGTTTCCTCTATTTTTTGAACTTAGATCACTTTTAACTGTTTATTCGTAATTTTATTAACTCGACGTCTCCGTCTTCTGCGAATCGTTTTATTTTTTTTACAATCTGAACTCAATTTTTTTGAAACGTTAAGTATGGAGAATTATATGAAAAAATACTTACCCAGAAGTAAAATTAAACAAAATAATTAAAATCTTCGTGTATATATTCGTAGTTAAAATCTTATTCGTCTATAGGTCAGACACGAAATTTGTAATGTATTCATCACTGCCTTAGAAGTTGGTCAACATTATATTGATAAATAAAAAGTAATAAATAAATTTTAAAAAATGAAAGATAAATAAAAAAAGTACAAAGCAACGACGAGTGTTACTAACGTCACAGAATGTCCATCGACCAATGTTTACTCAACCCCTCCGTATTTTCAAAAACATGGTATTTTTTCCATTTTTTCAAATCCTGAATTTATATGAATTTTATACATTTGCGAACGTATCGAATGATTCCTGTATTCATGAAAATATAAAACGATAGAGAAAATCCAGTGGTCAAAGTTTTCATAAATATCGATTGACCACTGTTCACTTTTACAATTATTTTTTCAAATAACATTTTCAAAGGATGTATTTTTTTCAGCAAATTCGAGGAGCCATTTAATTAATAAGTAAATATCAGCTCGGGCGCGAGTCCGTTCGACTCGAAACTATTCATAGATACATACGAACAAATATATCTGTGTGTACAGAACAATTTAGGTCCCTGACTATAAGGCATGCGCGTTTAATTTTCATCTCGTTGCGCTCCCGGGTGTGTTATCAATCGAGTGCTTCAAACTACGTCGCCGTGTAGCCAACGGCGAGTCGCAATTTCCGAGAGAGCCCTTCCACTCGACCGTTCGATGCAGCTACTCAACCGCTATCGCTCTTACATTTCCACTGTCTCTTTTATTCTTGTTTACGATACCTGGACCTATATGTCATTCCAGACATTTTCTTACATATTTTACTTTCCGTGTGCAAAAGTTTCCAAAACTTTCAATGTTCCAAACATTTTTCAAGAGTAAAATTGACAATAATGAAAAGTTATATTTTCTTCTGTAATATTTTCAAAACTTAACGTTTGAAACTTTTTCATAAACCTTCAAAAATTAAAGATCTAGATCTGTGTCACATCGAAAAAATTGTATCTAATTTTTAATTTTTATCCATTGAAGTACAAAAGTGTTATCATCAAAATTGAATATCATCAAACAGCAAAACAAATTTGTGTGCAAAAGTTTCGAAAACTTTCAATGTTTCAAGCATTTTTTAAGAGTAAAATTGACAATAATCAAAAGTTATAGTTTCTTCTGCAATATTTTCAAAACTTGAAGTTTGAAACTTTTTCATAAATCTTCAAAAATTAAAGATCTGAATCTGTATCACATCGAAAAAATCTAATTTTTAATTTTTATTCATTGAAGTACTCCAAAAGTGTTATCATCAAAATTGAATGTCATCAAACAGCAAAACTTGTGTGCAAAAGTTTCGAAAATTTTTAATGTGTTCGAAACATTTTTTAAGCGTAAAATTGACAATAATTAAAAGTTATATTTTCTTCTGTAATATTTTCAAAACTTAAAGTATGATACTTTTTTCATGAATCTTCAAAAATTAAAGATCTAAATCTGTGTCACATCGAAAAAATTGTGTCTAATTTTTAGTATTTATTCATTGAAGTACAAAAGTGTTACCATCAAAATTGAATATCATCAAACAGCAAAACAAATTTGTGTGCAAAAGTTTCGAAAACTTTTAATGTTCGAAACATTTTCTAAGAGTAAAATTGATAATAATGAAAACTTATATTTTCTTCTGTAATATTTTCAAAACTTAAAGTTTGATACTTTTTTCATGAATCTTCAAAAATTAAAGATCTGAATCTGTGTCACATCGAAAAAATCTAATTTTTAATTTTTATTCATTGAAGTACTCCAAAAGTGTTATCATTAAAATTGAATATCATCAAACAGCAAAACAAATTTATTTTATGTCTCAATATAATTCTAATACTAATAAAAAAAATTCTAATAAAAGTCAATTTTATAAAAGTGAGTGTACAAATATTTGCTTGTGTAATATTTCCAGTACGTCAAAATTCGGCGTTTGGTTAACCATCGAATATTGAGTTGGGAAATGAGCTGCGGGATGTGGCAACAAGTCTCGCGTGAGTCGCTCACTGGAGTCGTTTTGTTCGCTGACCAATATCAGGAGCAATTTAACGTTGAGGCGCGACAGCTACTGTTGCTGCTATCGTATCTACGTCATTATTGAAATAGAAGAGAAAGAGAGAGAGAAAGAGAAAGAGAGAGAGATCGAGCCACACCCTATGGGCCAAAACGCCTACGCCGGGAGAAGCAACCTCCTGCCACAAGGTCCATCCAGGGCATCGATCCATATTATATCGTACATTCTGACACCATCGCAACTCCATGACTGACCCAATCTCGTTCCTTTTTTTTCTTTTTTCCTCGTTTCACCATATATTTTCACTTCTCTGTCTTTTTCTCTTTTTCTTTGATCAAAAAGCTACCTGGTGCAGGATTAACCCACACGTGCAGGTACTCCACTGCGCGATGTGCCATTTTGGAGCTATATCTATATATATGTGGATTCTGACGACGATCTATATTTTGCCAAGCCACCCCACATGGTTCGATAAAGGGTTATTCAGCCTCGAACGGATAATTGGATTCAATTTCGGTGTCAACAACGTCCATCTTCTCGGGCTCTATCGTTCCACCCATCGTATTCGATTTTTTTTCAGCTCTACCTCGATTCCTCGTACGTTCATTTTTATTCGATCGAATATTTGTCCTTACCGGTTTTGATAAATCAAACTTTAGCTGGGAAAAGATTCGTGTGATTTTTAATTTAGTCATGTAAAAAAGTTTTGTACATTCGAGAGGAAAACTTGCATTCGAGAGAAACCGATAAAAGTTGGTCGAAAATGTATCTATTTTGGAAAATAAAAATTTAAGAACGCAAAATGAAATATTTGTGATGAATTTTGAATCGATGATAAAAATTCAGGAAAAATTTTTCGACTCAAATGTGATACGAATTTACAATAAATAAAAAGACAGTTCTTATTACATCTTTTTGAGAGAATAATAAATTCTAAATTGAAACTATTTTGGGATACAAAAATGTAAAGAGCACGAAACCAGTGATGAAAAATTTATAACAATTTGAATTATGCAAATTTAGGAAATGCTTTTTGACTAAAATGTTTTACTACTTGACAATAAATAAAAAAATAATAAAGCTCTGAGAAATTAAACGCCTCATCGCGAAAAAAAACTGCAACTTTTACTATGGATCTTGTCAAAGCCTGAAATAGGTTTCCGGGTCAAAGTTTCAAGTGGAGACTGATAGTTCATCCGTATTGACATGGATTATAAATTTCCGGATTTATGGCCGCAGTTCTCAAAGTGGAAAAAGGAAACCCGTCATGCGAGCCCCTGCCTATGGAAGTGTGCGGTTTTCTATTTTCAATCGCACAAGGACGATTTCACATAAAAAAGAGAGAGAGAGAAATGAGAGAAAGACAGAGGGAGAAAAGCAATGGGTAAAGAACGATCCTTTCTAACTTTTTTCAGAAAAGGAAGACAAAACAGAGAGGAAGAAGCTTTTCGACGTTGATGATTACTGGCTTCGTCGTAGTCCTTTATGCTCCGGGGCGAATGGAAAGCTCCGTCATTTGCATTGTACCTTCAAGGTATAACGGAAAAAGTTGAGAGACTCCCGCTCCGTTTCCTCCGTTTTTCCTCTTCACCGTTGATTTATAATTAATTTTCCGACACTTCAGCAGTCTGTTGGTAAATTTCAAACTTTTCGTATTTAAATGCGATGGAGTAAGGATTTACACCGAGTGTGGTGGAAAATCTATGAAATCGAAAAATCGTTATTTATTCTCGATATTTCGTACGAAAAGCGAAGAGAAAATAATTAACGCTGTTTGATCTCGGTACGAAACTCTTGTATACTGCATGCACAAAGGGGTAAATCAAAATGTCCTCAGCTTCGTGCGAAGTGGATGGCGCCGCTCGGTAATTTCGTTCCAGTGTGTCAAAGCTAATGAGAATGAGGTGAAGACACCCAGATAACTTCGTCATGATAAAAAATCTATTTTTTACTGATAAATTGACGTTAAAAATATTGAATTTCGCAAATTTTCCGTCAGCTCAAAAAAAAACGCACGCATCGGTATTTTTTATTTATTTTTTCTATTTTTCAATCACTATACTTTTGGTAAAAAAAAGCAAAGAACGAACGTATCCAAGGATGTCAGTCATATTGTTTCCAGCCAAGTGCGAAATGAGGTTAAATGCAAGTTAAACTTTAGCGACTGCGAACGAAAATCTATATCGAGTGAATCGAGGAAAATTTCCAAACGACTGGATATCGAACAACGGTTGAACATTCTTGATATAAACAATAATAGATTCACTCGTAATAATGAAAACCAAATAACAAAAACAATAATAACAATAATAATAAATAAAACCGTGAAGAAACAATGAATGGAAAAAGACGAAGAAAAAGATTTTCGAAAAGGAGCGAATGTAACGTGCAAAGTAGTTTGTTCTTCTCACGATAAATGTGTGCGAGAGTAAACTTTAACATAGATATTAACAGGTTGGAGAGACTGGGAAAAAATAGGGATTCCGTTTTTTTTCCTTTGTTTTTTCAATTTCACTTTTTTTCCGTCTTTGTTTGCACCGACTCGAGTACTTGGCAATAATGGAGAGAAGAGCTCGAGTTGGAGGGATCTACACTTTTTATTGCGAAGTAACTTTTCCTTTTTTTTTTCCTTTCCTTATCTCCATCTTTATCTTTTCCCTTTTTCTCGTTCCCCAGCTCTGCTACTTTCCAATGTTTTTTCTCTCAGTGTGGAGAGAAATGTGCGAGGGTGGATTCGAGTTTGTCGTGCCTGAAGTGGTGTCTCGAAAACGAAGAGGGAAAGAGATCTTTCTCTTTTTCTGAGAGAGAGCGAGAGAGAGAGAGAGATGGAAAATCTTTTGTAAACTCTTTGTCTATCTCCTCTCGGTACTTTTATTTCTCTCTTGGTATGACCCATGGCTGTTGGAGAGTCCCTGTCCGAGAGACATGCGATAAAACGAACAGGTATTTTATTTTTCGTACGTGATTTTTTTTTCATCTTTGTCTGTCGGTCCTCATCCTCATTTCTCTCTCTATCTCTCTCTTGTCCTTTGTGGAAAGCAAGTACTGTCGGAAAATAAAAATAAGAGAATAAAAATGTTGGTGCGGAGGATACTGGCACACCGAGTGCAGAGCAATGCTTCGCCCTAATTCCCAATCAGCGAGCAACAGGCGCCTCGGAAGCACGAAGAGAATCATCGTAGACACGAGAATGCATAAAAAAACTTATTGTCCACGTCGTAAAAATAAAAGTTTACATTTTAATGATTGAAAAACTGTTCCGCTTCGATACAAATAATTTTCAATAATTAAATTGAAGAACAAATAATGGAACGGTATATTTGACACTTTTCGCAAGTACGGAAAAAGTTTCGTACAGTTGCGGAAAGGTTCGAATTTTTTTGCTCGTCGATAAATATAATTTTTTAAAAATTCAATCAATTGGAAGTTTTTAGAAAACGAAGAAATATCATTTTTTGATACTTTTCATAATTGCGAAATAAAAATTTCGCTTTAACGGGCGTACTAAATATTTTTTCGCGCACTTATCACATTGATTCGTCACTCTTCATGAATTTCCGAGTCAGGAGTACTTTAATTATTATTTTCCTTAATAACATCAAGTTCTTTTTATTTAAACACATTTATTGGATTCGCCGAAGTACACATTTTCAATTGAATTCTTTTTACTCTCGGGGATGTGTTTCTTTTTCATTCTTTTACAGCCGGCTCTTGATTAATTAGGAAAAATGTGAAAGAGGGAGAGAGAGAGGAAGAGAGAACGAAAGTTATAATTCAAAGAATGTTACGTAACATCTGGCGAAAGCGCGTGCAACGTTCGTTCCCTCGTGATTATTTATTTTTTATTTTTTAAATTTTTTTAACGTGTTTCAAGCTTTCGAGAAAATTTTTCTTTTTGCCATTTGTTCCGGCTGAAATATCGTGCAACGAACGTTCTCGTTAACCGGATTCGCTTTTTATTCGAATGTAAACGGATCAGCCGGTTGTAGGTCAAACGATCGCACGAAAAAATGAAAAATTTTCCATCCTGGGCGAGGTATGAAGAGTGAAAAACGAATTTTTAATGGAAGAACCATTAAAAATTCGAAATAAAATTTACCGATCTGAATATTGGGAATAAAATTTTTCTGGTTGCGAATAATCGCCGAATGAGAGCTAATTTCACTGGATATATTTAAGGTTTTACGTTCGCGTAACGCGCTCCGTAATTTTTCGAGCGGATCGAAGTGCTGACTCGACGAAAATCGATCGACTTCATAATCCCGATTTACTCGTGCGCAAATACTTTTTTATCTCTCTCTCTCTCTTTCCCTTTTTTCCTCACTTTCACACACGTGTATCTTTATTTTACTTATTTATTCATTTAGACGTTATTTTTGTCACTTTTTAAATGCATGTTACGATGCGTATCTATGTGCCAGTTTTATTCACGTTTTATACTCGCTCGGACATTTGTCATTCTGCGAACAGCTGTACCGAATGACTGGACATTTTATGATCAGTATTATACCTTCATAAAATGAATAGGAAAGAATTTCAGAGACATTATTCGTTACGAAGAAACATTCGAAATCAGTCGAAAATTTTTCGTCAGAGGAGAAAATAATGGATTTTGCGGTTCAATTATTGTTTCTCGATATGTTTTATTCTGGAGGATTTACGAGAGAATATTCCGTTCGGAATTCCAGACCGAAAATCGTATCGCACAGCAACAATTTTTTAATCGGTATACATTTTCTTAAATTTGTTTTTATTCTTTTGAAAGTCAAGTTGTGGTTTCGCCAACGAGTTCGGGAAGGAAGATCTCGAAAAAAATATTTCCGAGATCGTGAACGATAACACAGCTACGAATACGATTACATATATTTTTTCCACTCGTGTACCGTTTTTTTTTGCTTTCTATCATCGTTACAATATTGCACATCGACCTCTCGCCGATCTATCGACGAAACTTTTTGTTCCTCTTAATTTTTCCATCTCCGTCGCATTCTTATTGATCCACTTTTTATTCTATATTATATACATAATATGTCCTTTTATTTTACATCATTTCATTCTCTTTTGTTGTCCGCTCGCAACTCGATTAAACTCTTAAACGTCATAACGATATTAATAATTGATCTTGATCAATCTCGATTGTAGCACCCGATTTTCATTTTTTTCCTCTACTATTGTTTTCCTCGTGGACTTTTTTTCCGCGCTTACACGAGAATCAAAAAATAATTTCCCGTTCGGAATAAAGACAGTTGAGTAGAAAAAATATTATTTTTCGAAATTAACATTTTTCGACCCGCAATTTGTTTTTTCCAGTAAGATTGCATTTTTCCGAGTAAACGTTCAATATAAAAAAGAATACAATTTTCTCATTCTTTTTTGTTTTGTTTATTCATTAATATAGCTATGCACATTCATTGTATATATTTTTCTCTCTTCGATTTTTTTCTCGATACTCAAAGAAGAAAAACAATGATGAATCAACATTCGAGTGCATCGTGCCGCATTGGAAACGATGCCTCAACGATTTGATTTTCCAACCCGCAATTTTCGAGTCCTTCGAGGCGAAAATATCAAAAATTGTCGATTCGAGTCTCTCATTACTCTTCAATAAAATTCAATTATTCTCATCTTCTGCCCATTGTGCGAGTGTACTGGATCGGAATAATACGGAGAATTACGCAATAACCACGAAGAGGTTTAGAGAGACAGATATGTGGAGATTTTAGCCGTACCTTCCAATCGCGATCCATTTTCGTTCTCTTCGCCATTATTATTATTTTTTTCTTCCTCAAATGAAAATTCACCAATCGATTGCCATGAATTTTCTATCCAATTTCGGTTCGTATCCAAGGAGAGAATTTTCGACGAACAATTATCCTGCCTCGATCGCAACGTTTAACCAGGCACGAAGCAATTTTCAAGCTCTCGCATTTAAATATCAATTGATTCAGTCGATACGTAAAATATTTCAGTTTTTCATTCTTCGTGATCTTCTGACATCGAAATAATTTGACTGTCGTGTGTACCACGATATAAATTTTATAACAGAAAAATTTTTCGCCCTTTAATTTTTTTTTTTAATTCTTCTTATTGTCGCAATAATAAATTTAATGACAAGTGCCTGGCTAAAAGCTGTTTGACCGTGTCGCAATTATGGATAGATAATAACGTTAATCCCTGGATTCCCAATGACGCAATTAAGGGGAAGATGAGGATGTTTAGATCTCATAATTACGAAACTTGTTGACAACTTCACTAGGCGCCTGCGAGTCCCAATTGACATCGCGACGCGCCCCGTAATGAATGTTGGCACCTCCCTCGGATGCCCGCCTGTGTACGTTTCCGGCGGCTGGCTGCCCTCTCACGTGACCCGGTGAACCACCACCCGCCCCGCTTCCGTCAGGTAACATTCTGTCCTTCGTTTTTGGCGTACTCCAGTGCATCGACTAGTGCGAAATCATTTTTTGTTTTTTTTTTTCTCGTATTTTATCTTATCAACCCTTTTCCCATTTTAATGAACTCAATTTTTTTCCAAATATTTAAATTATATTTTACTACTAAAATTATGCACATTATTTATTATCCAATGCATACTTGATATATATTTTAATATCAGATTTTTTCTAATGAAAAAAAAAAACGAAAAAACGCATTGTGTGCATGCATTTTGCAAGAATATCGAATTCGGCAAACAATAATGTGATAATAAACAGTATATAATAACAAAATAAATAACATTTAAAAAAATGAAGAATATAGGGCAGGGGGGCAAAAAGTGGTAGGGGGCAAAAAGTGGTAGGGGGGGGGGGCAAAATGGGGTACCCCAAAAAGTTGGTCAAAATTTTCAATATTTCAAAATTTGATAAAATTTATTATCAAAGTCATTTTTTTGCTAAGAACAGTATGTTTGGTGATTTAAAAACACATTTAAACAAAAGTTAAAGCTCAAAATCAATTCACATAGCAGATCGAAAAAGAAAATTTTCTTTGGTAATGAAACACATTTGAGCAAAAATTAAATCATTAATTAATTACTTGAAATAAGACATCAAAGCTAATAATAATTTAACAAATTATGAAAAAAAAAAAAATTTCGTACTTTTTGGAGAGGTACCCCATTTTAGCTGCTAAAAAAATTTTTATTTTTCATGAAAATTTTATTTCAGCTGAAAATTTTGTTTCTTACCATTAATTGTGATTAAAAAACAAAAGATTCAGCATATTTAAACCCTCGAAATCGGAAATTTTTTTAAGTACCCCATTTTGCCCCGCTCTACCCTATATGTAAATAAAAAATATAAGTTTTTGGTTACAACGCTTTTGGAAAAATATTTTTGAGCAAAGAATTATTTTAATAATTTTCACGGGAATTATAAAAAAATAATTGATCTAGGATTTGAATTTTATTATCTTTAGAAAAATGTTGAAGCAAAAGATATTAGGAAAAATTGGGTGAGAAAAACAAGAAAGGATTTCTCGTTTGAGAAAAATCCTTTCTTTTTTTTGAGTTGACACGATTCCGTGTCAAACTTTATTTACTGACCTGGTGCACGGATTCCTTCATTCCGACCCATTGCTTGTAGCTCATTGATATTCCGCTGTGCTTCCACTTGTCGTAGTTGCTTCTTTTTTCCACATCACAAAGAATCTCCTTAGCATGCTACAAGAAAAAGAAATGGAACAAAAGAAAAAAAAGAATTTCTAGAGAACTACGGAGATAAACGGTTAAAATTTTAAACGAGAGGATAAAAGTGGCGAAAAGCTTCGTTGGATCTCTTCGTCGTCTCACCTTTAATTTTTGAAATTTCGCTTCTGCTTCTTTGTCGCCTTCGTTTTTGTCCGGATGATACTGGAGCGCCAGAACCTTGTATTCGGCTGTTATTTGCTCGACCTTTTTCGTACGAAATTCACATTCAATAATAAAATTTAAAATGAAACGTAAATATGACTAATTTTGAAGAAAAAAATATTATCTAGATCACTATATTTTTAAAAACATCACACGATTATGTAGATGTATTATATTGCTTCTAATAATATTTCAAGATGTTTCGGAACAGAAACGGAAAAAAAATAATCCGTACAATATCGAGAATCGATAAATTATTAAAATTGAATAAAAAATGAGAATATTATTCATTCTCATTGCACAAACGTATGTAAATTTTCAAAATGCTCGTCTGTGTGAATATTGTGCTACTAAAATAATTACTCACTTATACACCGAATTTATATCTACAAAAAAATACAAATTTTCTTTCCAATTACTGCAAAACTTTATAAATAAAAATTTTCAAAAACAATTATGTTCAACGTATTTCATGTTCAAGATCGTACTTATAAAATTTACGATATTCTGATCATTTTCACTTCTGTACCGAAACATCCTAAATCTCACTAAATCTATAAAAAATCCCCAAAAATAATAGGACTAATCATTAATAAACAAATCTACTTCTATAAAACATTGTCAACTTATTTTATCATCGTGAACTCTATCAATTGCAAAAATGGAGAAAAAATAGTACCAATGAATAAAGAAGAACTGAACAGTAATGAGGAGCAAAAAAGTTGGACCAAAAAACTTACCGTGGCGGACTCATCGCAGCCGAGAAGACCGTAATAGTCCTCGTCCTCACTGGGCTTATAATTGAGAATATCCTCGACGCTCATGGCTAACCTCGAATCAAAAAAAAAAATTGTTCAAACCTTTAATAAAAATTTGAAAAAAATACGAGACGAACTTATAAAAAATTACGAAATACGTCAAATTCACAGTAAAATGCGCGAATATTTTTATTGGATTGATTTGATTGATGCAACAATTGTTATTGTTATCGTATTTTTGTAATATATACGTGTATATATTTTTGGTGTACGCGCGCACACTTTTGGCTATTTGGACTAAGAAATTGGCACCTGTTGCCGTGACGAACGGAATCGCGATGTCGGAGCAAATGAGGGAAACCGTCGGCTCGAGCCCCCGGAAAGATTCCCCGGAAAATCCGTGGGTATACCGCGCGAGCGCACTTCGTAGGTTCGAGTCGTTAAAATCCGTAGCTGCGCAGTTTGAATCCCATCATCAACACGCGGACCATTTTATCTATATGCTCTCGTATATTTTACATCCTATGTACAATGTATATGCACATGTATCACGAGTATGAATGCATTATTCAGACATTTTCGCACAAAAAGTTAAATTTACCGAAATTTGATGTAGAGTTGGTTAAATACGTGGGCGAGGGTGCAGTTGGCTGTGTGGTATTATAGAAAATGTAGAGAAATGTCCATATGGTGCATAGTTTTCATGAAATATTCGAGAAATGAGCAATGTAAAATGGAAAAATGTTTTGAAATTGTAATTTTTCGTTTTTTGAAGAATAAATATGAAATTGTAATCCTGGCAGGCTTATGCAAGTGTGTGAAAAAAGGAAAATTACTTCGACTGCAATTTGTGATGAGACAAGAGGAAACGTTTCTGATCGATCGCGAACGGAAAGCCATTACAAATCTTATTCTTGTTTCATTGTCTTCTTCTGTACTACATTAAGGGAGAGAAATATTGTAAAGGCTTAAAGGAGCGCACTTATGGAGAGGACTTGAAAAATGTTTTATCGTTCTATTATCGCGAAAATCTGACTAAAAACGTTGAATGATATCTATCAAAAATTGAGTTCGTAATTCATTTTCAAATATTAATTCAATCTGTTGAAAATTGAAACGAAAAAAATCAAATTTGTTAAAGTGATGCTGCGGATCTGTTAGGTGTGATATTGACATGACAAAATTCGTAATAAAAAGGAAAAAATAACAATTTTTTTTTCTCAGGTTATATTATTTTTTCAAAGTATTTTTCAAGCAAATTAAAAAAATCGATTTTTTGAAAATTTTAAAATGATATCATTCTTTAATATCAATGAAATACTTTAGTATATGCACTGTCTAAATCCTTGCTTCAATGCATGTTGAAACAGATCCATTACGTATATACAGTGCAACCTACGAATAAGCACGGTTGCAATAAGCACGGTTCCCCTATTTCTCGCTCGAGCTCTACCCCCACTCTGACTCGAACTCCGAGCT
>JAPYYX010000541.1:0-50674 GCA_030522605.1 Cremastinae sp. B BG-2022a | reverse complement strand
TATCAAGAATTTATTTTTTATTAATAACAAAAAAACGGAAATCAAACGCATAAAAGTGACGCGTTATTCCGATAAACGATACGAATTCAAAAATTCTTGTCTCGATTACGATTCACCAAAAATTAATTGTTTTCATTTCGTTCAAATCTGTTGAATGTGAAAACGTATCAAAAATGTATTTTTTATTAATAACAAAAAAAACGGAAACGCATTAAACGCACAAAAGTGACGCGTTATTCCGATAAACGATACGAATTCAAAAATTCTTGTCTCGATTACGATTCACGAAAAATTAATTTTGTTTTTATTTCGTTCAAATCTGCTGAATGTGAGAACGTATCAAAAAAGTATTTTTTATTAATAACAAAAAAAACGGAAATCAAACGCATAAAAGTGACGCGTTATTCCGGTAGACGAAGCGGATTCGAAAATCGGAATAATCCGTGAAAAGAATCGGAGTACGAAAAAACGCGCGCAATCGTTGACTCGTGACAGTAGGCGATTTATTGGAAACTCTATCAAAGAAAGTAAAACAAATGGACGGAGAAAAAAAGAGAGAGAGAATTTAAAAAAAGTGAAAGAGTAAATAAAAAGTAGTGTCTGCGGTCAATGTGTTTGACGTTGAAAAAAATGGAGCGAAAAAAAAACAGCGAACGAGAATAAATCCGACTTGCCTTTCTTTTTAATCCGCAATCCATTTTTTTCCCCCAGAGACGCTTTTGCTATTTCTCTGCCCGGCGTACTTCGGTGTATCCCGTGCAGGGAAAATTCTCGATTTACATATTTCGGCGTGCGTTTGACCGGTAATAATGTTGCTCTCGTTTTCGAAACGTTGACTCCGGCGTTTGTTAAATTATTCTATTTCATTTAATCTTTTTTCCCTCCCATTTCGTTTTCTCCCTCTCTCGTTTTTTTTCTGAATCGTCGATCGATTATCTTCACCCTTTGAAAAATCAAACCACCTCGAAACAAATCGACGCGATCCGCGCAAAAATATAATCCGAAGAGCTGTGGCCAGTCGCTCGAAAATGGAGCGATATTCGCGCTTCCTCGTTTCGGAATCGACGCGCACACTCCAGGCCCTGGGATACACACAGAGAGAGAAAAAAAACGAGAGAAATCACCGGGGAACGAATAAAAGTGAAGTCAACGTGCAACTTTTCATACGACTGACCGGTACACACGAGCCATTGATCAAACCGCGTTCCAAACGTTCCCAAAACGTCATCCCCCACCCCCGCGCGCTCTTCATTTTCGAACGAGGGCGAGAGAATTCAATTCTTCGCTTTTTTTCACTTTATTCGAAAAATCCTCCGGATCTCTCTCTCTTCCTCCACTTTTAATTATTGTTCTTTCACTCGGTGTCTCTTTTTCTTTTCCTCTCGTTTCTCGTTCTCCCGCATGTTTTATTCATGAAAAAAATATTTTTTTCATACTCGCTTATTTACAAATCCACGGCTTTTATTTTCGGGGATTATCGTCTCAATGTTTTTTCAGATTGTTCAAATTCGTGTCGCAATATAAACAATTTTATCGCTCTATTTATATTTTTTTTTTTTGGCGCTTTTTTTACGAGCTCTCGTACGCACGGCGTAATTTTGACGAAACGCTCAAATATTTTTCATGCGCTCTTGAATACGTGGATTACGGATTCGCGAGATCTCTCTCTCCCTTGCGGCTGGGAAATTAATACAGAGAGATATAATTCTGATGTCCTCGAGAGTGCGAAATTGAGAAAATTTTTTTCTCTGTTTCCGCGAACGGTGAGACGACACCCTTCCAACGTTTTCAGTTAAATATTTAAGTAACAGGGTATTCTACTTCTCCGGAGAAGAGTTTCCAGTTGGCTCTCCAGCCAAGAGACAATCTCTCTTACGAATCTCTCGTTTTTTCTGGTCTCTCCCTCCCCAGCCATTTTCCCTCGGCTTTTATCTCCGTTCGAGGGATATATACGAATCCGAGACTCTTATTTTCGTTATCCTTTTTCCAGCATAAGTATCTTTCCTTGTCGGTTACAAATTCCCTTCGAAGTTTCCGCGAAGCTTTTTCCAAAATGCTAAATCCTGTCTGCCCTTTTTTTCTCGTTTCTTTTTTTTTTGCTATAGATTTTCCACCTTCGAACTTTTATCTCGAACAAATTTTTTAATCTTTTTCGATCCGGAGACAATTTTACCCTCGAAAATAGTTTCGATTTGTGTTTTTTTTTCGCGTTGTCAAAAATATTTCAACGTGGAAGAAAATTTGCCTAGGACGGAATATAAAAAATGGAGAGAGGAGGGATGACGAATCGAAACGTGGCGAGTGACAGCGAATTTAAATATCATCTGTTCTTCCCAACGCGTTCCCGTGTATTTCGTACTCGCGGCCAATCTGATATTCTCTCGTTCGGTCTACGTGTACTGAAATATCGATTAGTCTCATTCCTACTCCTCGCCGCTGACAGTTATTTTCAGTGATTAACTCCGTGAAACGATAAACCCTTGCCGAATCAACGTGTTCTCTGGTTCTTGGGGGAAAAAATCAAAATCGTACATTCTTCAATTTATTATCAAAAAATATGTGAAAAAAAAATTAAAAAAAAGATAAATTAACAAAATAAGGATGCTAAACATTTCTAAATTATTCTGCAGTCTATATAAAGTTAAAATCGTATAATCTTTAATTTATTATACAAAAAGTATTTTAAAAAAATTAAAAACAAGTTGAATGAATGAAATAAAAGTATGTGAGACACAATTCTAAATTATTTTCCAATCTTAAAAATTAATTATCAAAAATGTATTACGTTATTAACAAAATATGTGAACAAAATTAAAGAAAGATAAATTAATTAAATAAGCAAGAAGAATAATTTTACACATTCTCCAGTCTTGAAAATAATAAAAATCATTCTTTAATTTATCATTGAGATAAAATATAATACGAATTCTAAACTGATAAAAACTACAAATTCATCAAAATATGTGAACAAAATTAAACAAAATAAATAAATGAAATAAGCAAGAAGAATAATTTTACATCCTCCAGTCTTAAAAAAATCAAAATCATTCTTCAATTTCTCATTGAGATAAATTATAATACAAATTCTAAACTAATAAAAATTACAAATTTATTAAAATATGTGAACAAAATTAAACAAGATAAATAAATTAAATAAGCAAGAAGACTAATTCCACATCCTCCAGTCTTAAAAAAAATCAAAATCATTCTTCAAATTATCATTGAGACAAAATATAATACAAATTCTAAACTGATAAAAAATACAAATTCATCAAAAAAGCACAAAAATATTATAACTTTTTCTAGTGACTTGAAAAAAGTCAAAATCGTGCATAAAACTCAGAAACGATGAGTAAATGAAATTAGATGAAGGGTTATCCTTTTTTGTGAGTATCGTAATATCCGGTTGGCCACAAGTAACTCGAAAAGGAGTTTCGAGAAGGGAGACACACGTATACGCGTATCGCGTATGCATTGCTCGGAACAAAGGCACTCGGTAGGAGCATATTCATATTGTGCATGAATATGTATAAGCATGGAGAATAATTCGAGGGAAAAGCGTAGAAAATGTGCCCGTGCTCGGGTAGTGGGAGAATCATAATACGGTGTGGGTAAAGCACATTGAGCTGCGTTTCTCTGTGTACGGGCCTGAGGGAGGGTGAAGCCACGAAGCAGAGTAGTTGAAGCATTATAGCGCGGCTACAAATCACAAGGCGAACCCTTCATGCGGAATGCTAGGCTGACAGTACTCCTGCCGCTCTCCCGGGCTACGCACCATTTTCCATCTCACTCTCTTTCTTTTCGCTTTTGTCATATCTTTTTTTACATGTCGCTGTCTCTCGTATCTTTTGATTCGAATTGCCCTCGATATGGAGTTTCACGTATCTTGGAGGCTAGACGAAGAGGAGAATTTGCATTTATATTTTACGAAATTGAGGAAAAATCGAAAAAAATTTCGATAAATTTTTATCTAAGCTGGTTTAAAGAGAATTTTGATTGTCCATTAATTATTTAATTGTGTAGGGAATATGCGTGGAATGGGCTGACAGTACTTTCTGCTCTTCCGGATTACACCATTTTCCATCTCACTATTTTTCTTTTAGCTTTTGTCATTTCTTTTTTTACATATCGCTGTCTCTCGTATTTTTTGATTCGAATTGCCCTCGATATGGAGTTTTACGTATCTTGAAGGCTAGACGAAGAAGAGAATTTGCATTTATATTTTACGAGATTGAGGAAAAATTGAAAAAATTTCGTTAAATTTTGATCCAAGATTTTTTGAACAGAAATTTGATTATTAATCAATTATTTAATTGTGTAAGGAATATGCGTGAAGTTGGCACACAGTACTTTCTGCTCTTCCGGATTACTCTATTCTCCATTTCACTCTCTTTCTTTTCCCTTTGTCATTTTTTTTTCACATATCGTTGTCTCTCGTATCTTTTGATTCCAATTGCCCTCGATATGGAGCTTTACGTATTTTAGAGACTAGACGAAGAGGAGAATTTGCATTTATATTTTACGAAATTGTGGAAAAATTGAAAAAATTTCGTCAGATTTTTATCTAAGCTGGTTTTAAGAGAATTTTGATTATTCATTAATCGATTAATTGTGTGAGGAATGAATATGCGTGAACTCTTTCGGATTACACCAGTTTCCATCTCACTCTTTATTTTTCCTTCTATAATTTCTTTTTTTACATATTGCTGTCTCTCGTATCTTTTGATTCGAATTGTCCTCAATATGGAGTTTCACGTATCTTGGAGACTAGACGAAGAAGAGAATTTGCATTTATATTTTACGAGATTGAGGAAAAATCGAAAGAATTTCGTTAGACTTTGATCCAAGCTGGTTTAAAGAGAATTTTGATTATCCATTAATTATTTAACTGTGTGAGGAACATGCGTGATGGAAAAATTGCTTCTTGGAGACGGCGCTGATAACGTGTGGAACAAATATAAAATTCAAAGAATAACAACCTCTAACTTTCCAATTACAAGAGAAATGCCTTGTCGACTACAAAAGAAATGTTAATTCGATAGATACATAGATATAATACATTCTAGATATGAATAATGTATTCAATGTTTTTCAAGAATTTGTGGAAAACTATAGAAATTTCCATATTTCCTTTTACACATTTAACGTTATCAATTTTCGAAAATATTCATTTTACAATGTACACAAGCGTTTCATTGAATTGAGTCTTGAAATAGAAAAATTTTCTGAAATTTTCTTTTTGTCGAGTGCTTAAAATAACATCGTTTCAAAAATTTAGATAAATTATTTATTGCTAACCAACACCCTAGTAAAAAACCAATAACAAGAATAATAATAATAAAGTTAAAATTAAAAATCGATGACTATCAAGAAATTTTCCATTACCGACACGTCCGTTTCGGTTTTCTTCTGTTTATCTTTTTTTAGAATTATCTTTTTGCAAAAATTGCAAAAACGAGTCTTCGTTTCGTATTCCCGATTCTTCGTACTCCGCGAGAGAAAAAATCTCGCGATGACACGAGCAGTCGGGGAACGCGAGACTCGGTCGACACGATCGAGAATCCATATGCATTCGAGAGGGACGAGCCGGGAGAGCGATCTCGTCCGGCGAAGACGACGTTAGCTAAAATTTGAGCTCGCCAGTGATGTCATTTCTTCGAGAACGCGATCAACGACTTTTTTTTTCTCTTTGTCATAAAGAGAAAAAAAAAATGGAGAAACAAGGAACATTCTTTCGGTCTTACTCGCTCGCCAAATCGGCAAATCCGAGTTTAAATAGTCAAGGTTGATCCCGTACCCCGGCGAAATGTACAGGGAAAAAGAGAGAGCGAGGGAAAAACGATTCGTCAGATCGAGACGAACAAGGATTTTTTATTGTGATTTTTTTTTCCTTTTTTTTACCTCAGAGGCAAGGTCGGCGACGTTTGTTGTTCCGTGAGCGACATATTAGGTCTAATCTCATGGCGCTGCTTCGATCCATCATTTTCTCTCGGAAAGCCGATACTGTGAGAATTCACGAAAATGTCGACTCCGAGACTTTTCTCACCGCAACTCGACCTCGCTCCGACCGCAGCCTCGAGCGATGAAAAATTCACTTACCGTTCCCTCGAAGCGCTTTTAGTTTTCGCTATGAATCGCGGATTAAAAAATAAGAATATATTTTTATTATGTAAATTTAAATTTAAATGTGAATCAATTTGGAGGAAATTTTATTTTATTAACTTTCTGGCATTCGCATTTATGTTTCAGGTAAGTCAAGAGAATCGATACACAGAGCTGAGAAACGTTGAGACGCCTGGGAATTGGGTGAGAAAACGAAAAACAGGGAAAATCGTTGGCAAAAATTCTACTCGCGAGTCTCTGCACTGTTATATTCACTCCTAATTTTTATTTCAATTATTTTTCTATTTCTGTAATTAATTTTAAACGTTTCTGCGTCACTTTCGACGATAAATTATCGGAGTAAAGAATCGAGCGCGACCTGTAACGCGACTTTCATTGAGTCAACTTTCTAACACACTGCCGATACGAAATAAAAGAAAGGACGAAAAGGGGAAAAAGAGAAAAACCGTCGAATTCCAGAGATTCGTTGCGAAACGCTCGCGGACTCGCAGTTTTGAATAAAATTGTTTTCCCGGGTATGAAAAATATGAAAAAAATTCATTTTGGAACCAAAAAAAAGAATTTTCTTAGAATAATTTAGGGTCAGTTTTCTCGTTTGATTTTATTCGCATTTTTTTTCGCGTCTGTTGAATTATTTACGGGACGATAATTCGAGGTCTCCTGCCATGCCGAATCAGGCTCGGATCCTCCGACTCCATCTCTCTCGACTTTTTCTCTCTCGGAATGAACAGGCGACAGGCAGTCTGCCAGTCTCGTTCCTCCTACTCGCTGGCCTTTACTTTCTCTCTCTTCCTCAACGGAGCTTGCTCCATTCTAAACACGATATTTACCATTCCTTGAACGATCGACATCTTCTCTCACCTCTCAGGGAACGTGAAGACTCTTGCGATTGTGTATGCACGTCGCTGAGGATCCAAAAGCCTTTTTTTTGTTCTCTTCATTCTCTATGAAACGAATCAATTTTAGACAATTGCTTTATTTCGAAGTGAAAAATTTCAGGAACGTGTAATCAATTTACGTGAAAATTGCATGAAGAAATTTTCTGAGTTGAAGCAAAATTTTATTTAATCGACTGAAAAATTAACAAGACAGCGTTGTGCGAATATTGTGAGAGTATTTCGAAATCGAAAATAAATTGCATTTTTTTTAATTTAAAATTTTGAAGTATAAAAAATTCAATAACGAGAAATTCTAATTAATTGTTTGCGAATTGTCGGAGTATTTCAAAATGAATGAAAAATTCGTTTGTGTAAATTCACACTAAATTGAAACATTTTTTTCCTCTAATTTTTCATCCCCTCGAGACAAATGAAATTGAAACAAAAAAAATTCTATTTATTATTCCCATCAAGTGGAAAAGAATAAAAAATACACCACCAACGAATCATAATCAATATTCGCAAAAATCATGAGGGAATTTCCCAGAAACCTAGAGAACGAATTGCGTCGAGTCGTAAATGCAGGAATTGCGAGTGACCGGACGTGAAACTAAGGAGATACGAAATTTAGGGGAAGGAAAACGCTCGCTCCTGTTTCGTAGCCCCGAAAAACGGAGGGACTCTTTACAGCTCGATTGTCTTTCTCGAATGCGGCACCAGGAATGCCTGTTTCTCTCTCCTCCTTCGGGTTTAGTGCTGGTACGTGCTTCTTCGAGTACTCGCCCATTATTTATTACCCACGGGATCTTCAGAAAGGGTCAGGAATTTCAACAGAGCGTTTTCTCGATTTTTTTTCTTCCTCCACAGGCAATTCTCGTTATACCGACAAGAGCTTTTCAATCAACGAATTACATCCCTCGTCACTTCTTCTTCTTTTTTTTCCTTGTCTTTTTTTCCTTCGATTCTCGAACTTCCGTTCGCAAATGCGAGGAATTTTCCTTCAGGAATTCGTGGACGGAGAATGCGCCTTCGCCAGGGTCTCTCTTTGGGTATGCAAGCACGGATGTCTCCTAATACCGTAGACCGCGACACATACTAATTAGCAAGAATGGACGGTCCGCCGGGTGCGGTCTTACGCGTCGTGAATACGATTGGCAAGCATCTCGGATAATGCTCTTTCCTCCCCCGCGTTCGATTAATTCTAGTTCCGGTCGTGGCTAATCGACTTTTCTCCCGGAGATCGAGCGCTTCCGTCGAGCCGTCTCGATTCCAACTGCGAGCGGTTTATTAATGACGAGTGATTTCGCGCCTCGATCAACATCGCGTAAAACCGTCACGTAATTATCGACGGCTAATTGCTCGCCGCGCTGCACCGGACAACATCTTCATTATTCCTCGCGCGACGCTACACGTGAGACAAACAGCTCGCGAGAATAGATAGCGCGGGCTCTCGTTCGAAATGAGCCAGAAGAAATGTCATTCCGATGTGGCAAACCGTGTCCATACGAAATTACATATGCACACACCTGCTGCGCTTCGAACACTTACTCAAACACGACCATTACGCATTCCTATCGCGAGATCTGAATGAAATTGTTTTTCTTTTTTTTTTATCGTTTTTATTTGTTAGAATTTTTTTTTGTTTTTGTTTGAGCGATTTTGCAAGCGTTTGCGATATGGAAAATATATTTGTTCAGAGAATTACGAAATTGCTATCACATTTTTTTACTGGGAATTTTTATCGTAGAAATTTTTTTCAATGGATCGAAATTGTAAAATTCGAGGTGTATAAAAAAAGATTCTTTGTGAATGAGAAAAATGTGTATTCAATTGTTTGAATAACTTTGCGAGCGAATTAACAAAATTATTCAGAATTAAATTTCGATATTGAAATATTTTTTCAATTATGAATATTTTAAATTTTGACATTCCATTCATTTCTAAAAATTTTTCAAGAATTACAATAAAAAATTTGGTCTAGTCAATTTTTAATTATTTTCGACGAGGAATTTTTTAAAAATGAAATTTTTTTTCAAAAATTGAGGAATACCAAAAAAATTGACACTTGTCCGTAAGTCCTTGCTCAGTAAAAAAATAAAATAAATTGACTCGAAAGGTTTTATGATCTTTCGAGAGAAAAGTCGGGAGGCTCGACGTCTGGGACGGTTGGGGATTATTCCGGTGACGAACCGGAATATCGTTTTTCCCACGAGTGGTGGAATCCTCGGGGCTGCACCTGGGCGACTTGTAAAGTTACCTGTCAAAGTGGCAAGCAGGCGAGCGGACAATTAACGGGAACTCTGGTCTCCCTTTATTGCGCATCTAATTGTCGAGTGTGTCATCGCCTCGACCCGTGTTTCGTCTTTCCTGAAAAAGCCTCTCGTCGCTCTTCGCTTCCGCACACGTGCGGGCGCCCGTCAACTCTTTCGCCACGATATTTGTAACACTCTCCTGGCGCCCAAATATTATGACAATTTATTCAAAAAAATTAATCGCAAATGGAATTTTTAAATAGATTTTCGTATTAATTGTTTTTGACAAATTTTCAAGCAATTTTTCGAGTCAGAATTACGAATTTGTCACTCTTCAAGTATTATGAAAATTTCCTCAAAAAAATTTCGTTAGAATCATTTTTAAATAAATTTTTGAGGTATGAATTTTTTTTACCAAATAAATTATAATTTTTTTCGTTTGCTGTAAACATGAGAATTTTTTTGACAACTCACGAATCCATCAAATTCTCTGGTGCTCATGCTGACAATTTATTGCTGAAAATAATTGCAAGACAAAAAACTCCGTAAAAGGAATTTTTTTATAAAATTTCATACCATCAATTTTTTTTCCAAAAGTCAAATTTTCGCAATTTTTTCCTTGGCTACAATTCCTTTTTCTGGATTACTTACGTATTATTAATCACACAATTAACAATTCCACAAAAAAAATCGAAAAATAGAAATCCTCCGTAAAAGGAATTTTTAAATAAATTTTTCCGTCAACTTTTTTTCACCAAATGTCAAGTATTCGCAATTTTTCTCGTCAGCTGCAAGGATGAGATTCCTTTTTTCCGGATCACTTACGTTTTTAACGGAACAATGCGGAAAATAATGAGACCGGTAATTTTATCGCGCCTTTTACGTCTCCGCGCGAACAAAGGACGAGATAGGAGAGGATAAACTGCGGAACGGAGTCGGACACGAGGTTTTACGAGTCGCTCGCCGACAATGATTCGATATATTATTTTTTCGCTTCGCAAAGGGATCGGAGTTAATTCAGTCCGGAAGTGCTCGTATCGATTCCTCACGGTGAGGAAAAAAACGCTGACGTTGCCGGTAAAGTGGCCGACACGTCGCGGTACATATTAAGATTTTTCCATGAGCGAGAGGAAATCTTTTTCCCGTATCCGCGGACCGTTCCGACTCCGTATCTCACCCCGAAATCCCGAATCGCTCGGCCTCGCTCCCTCCCTCGTCCAATAAAACCTAAAATATCGCCAACTCGGCGATACATTTCGAAATATCCCCGCGTGCCGGAATAATTTTTGTAAATTTTACGACTCGATAAAATTACCGTTTCTCGACGCTTTATTGTTCCTTCTCTTTTTTTTTATTTTTTTTATTTTATCTTTTTCAACCCGCGAAAGAATTTTTTCGGTTTCGAGCCGGTTTTCTCTATCGACTTCGCTTATTCCTTCGTCACCATTAGCACTCTCAACAAATAGATTTGCTCTTTGAAAAAAAAATGGTTTATCTCGTTTCCTTGTGGCTAAAATGGAAAGAGCGAAACGCTCTCTTCCTTTTTCTGCTTTTTTTTTCTTTTTTTTTTTTCGTTCTCGACGATACTCGAAGCCGAGTTTGATAAAATGGTACATGAAAGTATTTCGTGGGGGTCGTCGAGAGGGTCGAGGGGGCCTCGACGAGGAAAGACAAACACGGCGAGAGGGAGAGAGACGGGAAAAAGAGAGCAATCGAATATAATGGAAAGAGCGGCTAGATCGAGCGGCTTTAGAGCAATTCCCTCGAATTAATAGCTACCGATAACGGTCTATTTATCACGCCATTAGCCCGCTGATTGGTTCATTGCTTTTTGCGTTTGCGCACCGCCCATGCGCTCCTTTTTACTTCTTCTTTTCCTTCCCTCCCTGCCGTATATCTCGCTCTTGCTCTTTCACTCTTCAACTTTTCGTACGCGCGTCTGCCCGCTGAGGTAGAAGAAGATGGATTTATCGTACGCGAAGTTATCGAGCCGGGTCAACGATAAACTCCGAACATTTTATTTCGCTGTTATGATTATTAGATTTTTTTTAAATATCTGATTTTTTATTCGCATTCTTTTATCGTTTCTCGGATTTCTTTTGTGTTTCATCTTTTTTTCTTTTATTGGAAATTTTATCGGTGTTATATTTTTTTAATTCTGTTTCAGTATGCGTCTGAGGAATTCGGACAGGACTCGCCGAGATACACTTCGCCGAAAGCTGCTGCCCTCTACGCCGATCCTTACTATATTGGTAATTTTTATATATATTGATATTAATTTGATTTTATCCATTTTTTAATTACTAATTTGATTTTATCCATTTTTTAATTACTAATTTGATTTTATCCATTTTTTAATTACTAATTTTATCCATTTTTTAATTACTAATTTGATCAATTTTTAAATTAGAGACATTTATTTTTCAAATTGTGTGAAAAATATTCTAAGAATTTCTATTTACGTATTTGCCACGAATTATTAGTTTCGAGGAGAACAATATTGATGCCATCACACAAAAATTTTCAAATTTTTTCAAAAATTTGAAAAAATTTTCAAATTTTTGTGTGACTTTTTAGAGGTAATTTATTTAGATATTTAAAAATTTATTTCTAATACGAATTCCGATGAAAATCGGATGAATTTGAGATTGACAAAAAAAGAAATTTCTCCTGGAGTTTCTCCGGTGGGATTTATGGGAAATCCTGTTTCGAGGAAGTTGGAAAGAAAAACGAAGACCGCGAGAGTATCCGTGGAATAGGTTCGAGAGCTTATTGCTATTGTTTCAAAGTTAAATAATCGCCCCGTTTCGTCCACGGAAACTCGAACGTTCTTGCCCCGTTAGGCTCTTGCGAACTAGCATGTTAATTTCTTTATTTCTCTCTTTTTTTTCTTGCTCAATCGTTTTTTATACTTGCAGATGGCAATGCCGCTGGTGCGGGCTCAGGTGATCCCTGGACGGCGGGAGGTGGTGGAGTTCAGCCACCTTACAGTGGTTACGCACAACCTCATCTCGCCCAACCGGCTTACCCCATGCACTTACCCCACGACCCGATGGTAAGTTCTTTCTTTATTATTAAAAAAAAAAATTTTACTTTTTTTATAAATTATTTATTTATTGACATTATTGTTCATGAAATTACGACATGAGCATTCCTTATTAGGGAACAAAGCCTCCATTAACTATTTGATGAAAAAAAATTTTACTTTTTCAAATTTTATTATTGATAAATTTTGTTCACTATATATTGGAAAAAAATTATTTTTTGTATTTTTTTTACTATATGGACAAATTTTCTTCACGAAATTTCGACGTGACCTTGCCTTATTTGAGGAAAAATAGATTTCGATTTTGGAGGAGTGAACTCTCCTTTGGTCGACACAAAATTAGACATTTTACGAGCGTTCGTTTCTCAGCGGAGAAGAGAGCGAACGAGTTAAGGCGAAAAGGGAGGACAGAGTGCGTTCAGTATTCGAGGCTCAAAGCGTATCCAATATCAAAGTTCTAATGCGTAGAAAAGAAATAATGTTATCAAAAATTTGAGTGGTTAAACTCGTTCGAAGAGAATTTCATTAAAGAATTATTATTTAAAATAAAATTGAGATTAAAACTTGAGAATAATTATAATGAAAAATTTCCAATATGAATTCATAAATATTAATAATTAAAATTCACTGTGCAATAATTTTATTAAAAATTGATTTATTTAACAAAATTTATATTGTAAAATATTTAATTTAAAATTAAAAATAATTTTTGAAAAATGCAAAATAAATAATTGTAATTTTTATTTTCAGGCGTACTCAGCAATGTCGCCAAACGGTGATCCAGCCGCGCCGATTCTCGGTTCCGCGGTGACAAGCGCTGCCTCCTTGCCTCCGATGTCGACGTTCCGAGGTAGCGGGGCAGTGGCCGTGAGTAGCGGGACTGGTGCTCCCTCCCCGGCCTCTTTGCAATACAGCCACAGTCCGGGCGCTCCTGGAGCGGCAGCCAACTCCTCGAACCCGACAAATCCACCCAACAATAACCAAACACCCACGGGTGACAGTCTTGGAAAGGCACTGGCATCCGTCGTAAGCAATCGAGTGCGTACTTTTATTTTCACTCCTTTTTTATTATCATTAAAAAAGTCTTATTAATGTTGAAAATAAAATAAAAAATTAATGCACAATTTTAATGGAATTAAAAAAAAGTATAATATTAAAAAAAAAAATTTTTGTCATGCTCTTTACTCAAAATTTGTATCGTTTTAGATAAAATGCTACAGTGGGACTATCTGCATGGATTTATGAGTCACGTTTGAATTTTTGTATTAATTGTCGATATATTTTTTTCAGATTTATCCTACGGACCAATCAGTTTCGAGCTATAGCAGTAATCCTTCGACGCCCGTGAGTTCGCCACCGCCGTTGAGCGGAGCCGGTGGCTCAGCGCCAGGATGGGCATCCGGCGCGGCACCGGTTTCGCCTCACTTCACCGCCGATCCGAACCACGGAACGATACACATGGTACGCATGATCTTCGGCTATCGAAAAAAAAAACAAGATAGGCGCCTTCGAAAAAAAATTTCGAGCAACCATAATCACTATTGGGAATAATATTTGAGACAGTCCCATGGGAGAAATAATGACGATGGAGCATTACCGTAATCACGCTCACTCACAAAATTCACGAGACACGCGCACAATTAATCCTCTCGCACATAAAGCACACTGCGATCATACCCAGAAGCACGCTCGCACACGCGCAAAAAAAACACGTCCCGACTCGCTGTACGGAGACACGATTTTTTTTTTCTTCACCGTTTTTTTTTCTCCTGGAACGCGATCTAACATACCTGGCGGGTTTTGTGCAGCAATTCGTGACTAACAAACATTCGTTGCTACTTTATTATACGGCGCAAGCTTCGACATTTCACGTGGGATTTTGATAAGAAACGAAGCGATACATTTTCTTAATCGCACCGGTTGCGCACATGGCATGTCGATCGCACAGAGTTCATTATCTCTTTTACTCGGCGTCAAACAAAAACGGATAAGAAAATCGTACTGATTCGTTCGACCGATCATACGTATAATTTATCTTCTTTATTTTCTCTCTTTTTTTCTACGAATTATATTTTTTTTTCTTCAATCTCGCCATCCTTGTTTGTTGTGTACGTTGTGTTGACTTGGTTGTTTTTTTTTTGGTTTTGTTGTTGCGTTGGTGTTGTGTGTGAGAAGCCGGCGCCCGAACAGCAGAGGCTAGACGATGCCATCGGCTTTCTTCGCGACCACGCCGAGGTGAGGATTGCCGATTTTCATTTTATTCTTTCATTTTTTATAACACATTTTCATTTAAAAAAATTATATACTCCCCCATTTTTTCTCGATCATCATCACGCCGTTTCTCTCTGCGCCTTAAACCGGAGAAATTTTCTAATTCCTTGAACAAATTTTTGCTCCTTCCTTGCCCCTTGTATACGTGACAATCGTGCACATGTTTGATAAAATATAATGAAAGTGTTTGAAATCTTGTGTAATCGGGTATCTGGCTTTTCGGTATTCTGTTGGTACAGGGCACGCGGATGGAGGAAAGACTAGACGACGCGATAAACGTTCTGCGAAATCACGCGGAGAGTCAGCTCGGCCTTCACCTCGGTCCCGTAGGGCCACACGGTTCGATTTACTCTCATACCTCACCACCGCAGTTGGATCATCTCGTGAGTATATAGAAAGAAATAGAGTCGTGAGAACGTCCTCTAAACATTCAGGGCTGCTGACTGACCTTTCAATGTTTTACAGACGAGTCCACATTCTGCGGTAACGGTAGCGCAACCTCAAGGATCTTATCCTGGCCTCGCACCAACCCCGGACACCGACGGCTCCATAAAAATCGAGAGGCTACCGGTCACGAATGCCAGTAAGTCGAATCTCATGATTCGTCGCATACGTCACCCTCGCGCACCTACTTTTGATTCTCTTTCTTCTCACATCTCCATCGGAGGGAACATCGCGCAAAGTAACTCGAGAATCTACGATTGAAAACTCATCGGCGATCCTTGAAGCTCGTTTTATTCGAGAGGGACAATGACGCTTCCATTCTCATTGAGTCGTATCATCCGATACGGTAATTCTTTCTCGTGATCGCGCGATATGTGGAAGGAAAAAAATGAGAGAGAGAGAAGAATAAAAGGAGGAGGAAAATCGACGAGTCGCCAGATGTGCGGTCGCTCCTTGCGTCCCGAGACTCTCTTTCCCGATAAGGTTATATTAGATAAATCACGCGATTCTAACGCGAATTCTGCTATCGGTGGCACTCGAGTACCACGGCATTCCTTCGTGGCCTCTATTATTCTCGTCCACCACTGAGATATCCTGCCTTTCTCGCTCTCCTGATTTTCCTCTCTCCGTCCATTTATCTTTCGATCTTCGAGACCGAAAATATTCCAGGCAATGCCTCCATTCCTAGAGATAAATGAACGATATATCTCCCGTCTTGAATTTTCTCGTACGACATTCTCTCGATCCTCATATGGTCCGAGACATACCAAAAGGATTTCGCGCAGACCTACGAACTGTCAAGCTATTCTCGTGTCTTTGATATTTTGTCAATTCCTCATATTACCGTGTTTGGTGGAAAAAAAATGACAAAATTCTCACGACGAAACGTAATCGGCGATGCAAAAAATGTAGTCCCTTGATTTTTATTTGCAAAAACGACAATAGCGTTTTAAATTCGCATTCCTGACGGCGAAAATTCCGGGAGCGCATAAATTTAAATTTCTATACCGTACCGTACTCGGAGTGATACCGAAGCGGTGTAAAAATACGAGCAACCGAGCGAACTGAATTGTCGAGCGTTTAAGGACATAACGGAATCTCGATATCGTTAATTCTTGCGAGAAAACCGCACACCCGCGACTACGCGATAGTTTCTTGCACTCGTAATTGAAACGCACTTTCCATAACGCGTGGTTTAGCGAGAAAAGATCGTAGTCGAGGACGCTCTGCGGTGGGCACAGATCGAGCCTTGATATCTTTGTTCCTCGTTTCCGGAAAGAGAAAAAATAACATTATCTGCCCTAATTTGGATATGTGAGAAGAAAGATACTTTTTATGCGACTGTGACAAATGATTTTCGAATCAGATAATTTATTTTTTATTTTTTTAATTTTACAAAAATACCGGCAGTATCAATAATTGTCAGAATACATCTCTTTAGAAAAGAGGAAAGATCCACCAGACAGCAGTGTTGGCGAGACAAAACCATCGAGCAGCGATCTCCCTGGAGGAGTGATCGGAGGTGCGACAGTCAACTCAACGTCGCAGGGCAAAGGAACGAAGAGATCGAGGAGATAGTAAGTATCAGCGGAAGTCTTTGGGCGATTAAACCCCAATAAATATTATCTAATCATTAGCGATCACCGTGATTCAATGGCGATCGATGCACACAAGATGACAGCAAGAAAATCGAGGCTGTCAAAAAATTTGACAAGACGATAAAATCAATTCTAAGTTCGATAAAAAGCCTCGATGAGCTTGCAAATTTTTGTGCAATGACGCTTAGAGTATAAAGACAAATAGGACAGAGTATCGCAGTGTTTTTCGTATTATTTGAAGCTTTCTACGTCTAAAATAAATAAAAAGAGATTGAAACGAGATTAGAAAAGGTAAATTGAAAAATAATGCGAAACTCGTGTCACCTTTGTCAAAAATATCTCACGTTGATAACACCGTGTCGCCGTATTGAAAAAATAAGAAAATTTAAAAAAACCAAATTGGGACAATTTGATCTAACTTGCTGTGTCTTTGAACAATCGTTGTTCGAGCGCCGATGAAGACTGCGATGATCCTGGCACCAAAGCGGTGCGCGAAAAAGAACGCAGACAAGCCAACAACGTTCGCGAAAGGTTAGTGGAGAGCACACGAAGTAAATAAGCACAATTTCTTGCATTTTGGTGAAATCATCTCCGATCAAATTCCGTCGATCGCTCGTCCTCTCCTTGCCTCAAATTAAAGTTCAATTATCCTTTCAATTCGCCCCATTTCATCCAGAACTTCTCACTTTTCCTTTCCTTACTTTTTTTATGGAGTTTCAAATGGGGACAAACTTTCATTTCGATTGTCATCCAAAAATTTCAATTTCAATTTATAGTTCGAAGTGAGAAGAATTTAATCTTTACGTGACTTATCTGTCATTTTTTAAAAAATATCCCTTTATCAAGAAACAAAAAAAAATCCTCATTTCTATGGTTATCGACGAGTTTGTCTCTTCTTCATCAGTGAGCATGTTAATCGCTAAGTTTTTTTTCAACTGCATTTATTTATTTAAATTATTTCTTATGTTTCTATGGATTTGTGGGAAAGTTGTAATATTTTCTATCCGATTATGTCGGGTGATTGATAACGCTCCATATTCAACAAGTGGATACAAGACTGTCATTTTTTTCCTCAGATCCTGATCTTCTCCATCCTAATTTCCATTTTGCTCATTCGAACGAACCGCAGTGTCAGCTTACATTTTCTTCAATAAATTCTCATCGAATTAAATTATTTTTTTTATAAAAAAAAGTATTTTAAATATTTGAACAAAAAATGTTTGGCTGCGTAAATAATTCTAAGAATTAGTTCGGAGACATTTCCTTTCCCATTCTTCATTCACAGTCGTCTTGAATCCTTGTAACGCATTTTGCACTTGGTCCGGGGTAACCGAAGAGAACCCGTGTCGATAATGCCGAAAGCTGTCACGATGACACTTGGCGAGAATCTTCGTGGCTCGAGTCACCAACGAAACGATTCTTCAGTCCCTCATTTGTTGAAACATGTTACATTGTGCTTGAAGCATTCGAAATTTGTAATCGCGAATCGGCAAAGGGTGCAAAGAATACGGGCCTTGGAGAAAGGGCGAAAAAAAGGGAATAATGTAACTAAAAGTGACAGGAGGCCTGCGTGCGTTCAAAGATTTGACCAGTCTCACTGAGGATCGCTCGAACGACGCAATCAATAACAAAAATAAATTAACAAAAATCTAGCCTGAAACTTCATTGAAACTGATACGGTGCTATCACGATTCATTTTTTTCATTTTTTTTCTTTCGATTCGAGCAATCGGGATTTTAAATTCCTGTCTCTTTGATCTCGAGATCAGATCTCGCAAGGGAATATAAAAAAAAAATAAAATAAACTTTTTCACAAAGAGTATTATTTAGAATTAAGGTCAAAATAAAATCTGGGGTCAGGTGATTAATTGAGTGTTGTTATTGCGCAACTGTTGTTCGAGCGCCGAGGACGAGGATGACGATCCCGACGTGAAGGCGCAGCGAGAGAAAGAAAGGCGGCAAGCAAACAATGCTAGGGAAAGGTAAGAAAAATCGGATCTCCGAGGGCACTTTATATCCTCTGCCCGATTTCGTGTGACGTCAATTTGCTAACAAAAAAAAGAGAGTCCAGCGAAGAAGCAAAAAGCGAGCAAATTAAAAAATAAATAGAATAAAAAACGGCCCGTATTCTATGTATTCAATGTGACGAGGTTCTCTGAGGATTTAAGATTTGTGAATGCATGAAAATATAGCTGAGGTGGTAGATAGTGAGGTCAATGCTCGTCTCGTTTTCAATTTCGAATAAAAACTGAAAAAAAATTTTTCAATCTCCAGGATACGCATCAGAGACATAAACGAGGCTCTCAAGGAACTCGGTAGGATGTGTATGACCCACCTCAAGACGGACAAACCTCAGACGAAGCTTGGAATCCTGAACATGGCTGTGGAAGTGATAATGACCCTCGAGCAGCAAGTCAGAGGTAAGAATCAAAATAATTTATTTAAAAATCCATTAAAAAATTATTTTAGATTAAATTCCAAGTTCAAATTTTATTAATGTACATTTTTTTACTTCCAGAACGAAATCTTAACCCAAAGGCAGCGTGTCTGAAGAGGAGAGAAGAGGAAAAGGCGGAAGATGGCCCGAAGCTTCCAGGTCATTTAACCGCACACATAGCTCATCCGCATCCTCACACGCACGCTCATACGCAGCCACCGTTCTCCTCGATGCCCGTGAGTAAAAAATAATAAGTCGTATAAAAAAAAAAATAATAGCAAGTCGCCCGACACACGCCATTGTAAAAGAATTATGCTAATTCTCGATTGTAAATTTCGAAACAGGGACCGCCGCCTTCACTCCAGCACAATCCCGCGCAACCACAGTAGCAAATACTGGCCAGTGGCGGAGGCCTCGTCCCCTGTTGAATAACGAATAACCCACGAAAGAGATGGAAATTAAAGACAAAGCGACCTACTCGTTCCAAAATGGTGCTCGCAGCTAGCGTCGTTTTCGTCGTCGTCGTTGTTTCCTGGTGGTACTAAGAAGGACCCGGCCGCGTCAATTGAGACACGGATTCTCGCAGTTCTAGGGATGAAACGACTGAAAATAAGGGAAGGAGCGAATATGGCAAATCGTATATGTTTATACATATATATGTAAATATGTATGTATATCATGAGGAGGAGAGCCATATATATATGTATACATACATATGTACGCGTATGCCTGCGTGCATCGACATTGTCAAAACTGGGGTGGAGCGAGATCCGGTGCTCCTTTATTTCGTTCTCATGTATTTCTTCAAACTCTTCTTATTTTTCTTTTCGTTCTTTTTTTTTCTCAACTTCATTCCTCTCGTTTGTTGTTTCGCCGGGGTTTGTTCTCACCCTGCTTCTCCTTTCATTCCGTGTTCCTCTGTGTCTCGATCGCTCGCCCCTCACCCCACTTTATCTTCTTCTCTCTCTCTCTCTTTCTCTCTCTTTCTATCTCTCTCTCCTGAGTGTAGAAAATTTTCGTTCAGATGCACCGCGAATGTGCTATTATCGAAAGGAAAAAAAAGAATAAACCGCTTACCGGCATCTATGACAATAAATAATTATTATTCGTAAATTGATGTAAACGGAATGAGAAGGATCACGGTGAGCACACAACGATAAGAAAATTATTGTAATTTGAAAAATAATTTTCTTCTTTTCGAGTTTTCTTTCGTGTCGGCGTATGAAGGACTCTCGTTTTATTATTACGCTTCGGGACGCATTGGCCACCTACATTGGAACTGTAGTGTGGAACTCAAGTACTCATCCTAATGAAAATGGAATCGAGCGGGATTGAGCAGGAAAGAGAATACGAGAGTTGAGAAAGATTGCGAAGAGGGAAAAAATGAGAGAAAGAAAGAAAAAACAACGGAGACACATTATTTTAGTCACCATCTGACGGGGAGAGAGGGAAAAAAATATGCGCGATGACGTAAGGCTAAAAAGAGAATTTTTAAAAAATCGAATAATATTGCTCTAAATATTATAAATAAACTACGGCGGCTTCAAATTATTTTTATAAATAGCGAATGAGACATAAAAAAAAATACTACACGATAATTATGGTTCCTCTTTCGATGACATACGTGAAACTATGGAAAACGAATGTTCGAGATAAACGAGTAGTGAAAAAAAACGGATGTATCAAATAATTGTGAAGAGAAGAAAAATTTTTAATTCTTGACAACCATCATGTATCGATCGTAATACGAAAAAAAAAAAACGGAAGGGTGATTCGCACCCCTAAATAACTCATAACTTAATGCAAGACGTAAGGAGAGCAAGAAGAGGTACAGTCGATCGCGAATTTTAATTCAGAATTTTATCATTGCGAACGATAAACTTTACAATTTTACAATCATTCACCAGTTTGCCGGAAATGCTCTTGAAAGACTAAATTAACCGACAACCCCCTTGCTTTTTGTGTAAAGAAAAGAAAAAAAATACGAGTCGACCGAATGAGCAAATTCCACGAGAATCCCTCATAATTTATGAAGCATAAATTCGAAGAGACGGCAAAAAGATAAAAGCGAAAAGGCGTAAAAACAGAGGGAGAGAGAAGGAAGGTTTTACTTGAAACTCGTATTATACTTGTATACATCCAACACTCACTGGAGAAAAAAACACACACACATACACACACTGAAATGAAAACACGTAAACTACATTCGTTGAGTTTATATCGTAGATGAGCGTGGTAGAGATGAATCGAGTACGTACGCGATAATGGAACTGCGAGATAGCGCGATTATTCGATGAATGCGTGAGAGAATGAGACGAGTGCAAGGAATAAGTGACGTTGTACATAAAGACGATAAAAAAAAAGATACAAAACGAAAATAATAAAACGAAACAAAAAATGATGAAGAAAATGTGAAGAGAAGAAAGCTCGAGGGCAATGCTGTCGTCATTCGAGTAAATAGGCCATTGTTATATTATTGTAACGATATATCGCATCGCTCCGAGCGATCCGTTTCGAAATTGGGCAAGTTGCTCTGGGGATACAAGAGAAAACTATGTTTCCGTTCGTTTCGTCTCCCGCTCAGGATCGCCCGAGAAGGATCTCGTTGAATTCACGGCTACACTTCATTAAACGAAAGATACACTTTTTTTTTCTTAATCTTCCTTTTACCCTCGACCGTCTGATTCGTCCGCGAGCAGGCGCATGTCCTCGAATTCTTGGCAGTTTGAAAAAAAAGAATTGACTGTATTTCTCGTGCAATCGCGACGGAGACAGGCGACTGGAATGTTTTATGAAACGTATTGATTGTAAAGGGAAAAAAAACGTTTAGGAAGGTACCGGGAATCGCTTGGCATTTATTTCTTCAATTTAACTCCGGATCTGTTCGTTATGCGTGGCAGCACAAGTTCAATGGTCGTAGTATTTACTTGCCCAAATATTCTGCATTGTAAAAATGTTAAATTTTATTTTGAGAGATTACCTACGATTTATGAATAATCTGCGAATTTTTGAATTTAAGTTGTCGCAACGCCTAAGGATTGCCCATTGTACAATCAAAAATGTTCGCTTACCTTGTGCCAGATGAAATTGCAATCAAAGAGCGAAAGAGAACGGACTGAACGAAAATTCCAAATTTAATCATCGTGAAGAATGCAACGAGACGATTTTGTCGAAATATGTGCAAGAATAATGAATTAGGAAAGTAAAAGGTTGATGACAGCGGCACACGTAATCTCCAAAGAGAAGTACCCAAAATTAAAGAAACAAATCACGAAGCGAATAAATTAAAAAAAAAGGAATAAATCATCGAAGCATCACACACGTACACTTGCAGAAATGTTGAGAAAAAACATATCGCGCCTATAATTGTACATATATATTCAAAAAGAGTGGAGCAGTACGAGAATAAGAAAGAAAAAAGTTTGAGAGGATGAAAAAAAAGAGAGAAAGAGGGATGGAGAAAGTGAAGCAGGGCGCACGCCTAAAACAACTTACCTAATTACAATTATTATTACGTGATGATGATGATTATGACGATTATCGCAAGCCCAAATCGTCGACGTTAATTATTATTCATTATTATCGATTTAATTATTATTATGAATTAATTATTAATAATTATTGCCGATTATTATATCGATGAAGAAGAAACTTCTTTCATGATTATAATGATAATGATCATGAGGATGACACTGAGTATAGATGATGATGTGAGTAAGAGAAAGAAGAGGTAGCGCGAGCGAGAGAGAAAGAGACGATATGCTGAAAATGCAAGAGACATTTTTGTTTTTGAACAAAAATATAGCTCAACGATGTGTACCCAGTTGCCATGTATTTTAATTTATTTAGATTCTTAAATAAATTTTATTGAAAAATGATAAACTGGTATTTTTTATTATTATCAAATAATTCTAGTATAGATCCTTATTGAGCAAATAAAAGTTTTTTAGGAGAAACAATTAAAAATATTTTTTAATTTATTATTTTTGCTTAAAAAAATTGCTTTATTCTAAAATAATCTACAAAACGTAATGCTCTGGGTCAATATTTTTTTTAAATCTCACTACACAGTCCACCTCGCTCTACATCCGGGAATGAAGTGCACTCGTTTATCCACGCGCTACGACGATCACCATCCCAAAAGAAAAAAAAACGGTTTTAACGTTATATTGCTGGTCCTTAGAGAAGCAAGCTTAAGTTTAATTGTTTATGGAAAATAACTCTTGCTCGTTGCACAGTCACTCTTATTCTGGAGGGGTTCTCGTTCATTGCTATTCGCAATTGACATACTAATCGCTGCCGCGATACACCGAGGATGCACTTATCATGACCTTTGCAACCCCTCGTACATTGACCAAATATGTTATTCGATTCTCTCGCACTTTAGAGCTTGCAACAGAGCACGAGCTGAAAAACTCCAACACGGAAGTTCAAACGAGTAGACTAAATAAAATAGATACAAAAACAATAAAAATGACTAACAAGAATTATCTATCAATTTGCTCGATACGCTTCGCACACTTCGCATTGTAAGCAAATCAGTAAAATAATTCACAATATTGTTCTACTTCCCGATTCTTTTTTTCTAATTTCAGGAAGATCGTTCACGTGACGCTTAATTTTTTGACAATACGAATTAATTACAACGACGGAAAGTGATAAAATTATGAATTCTAGGTACTCGATAATTTCCTCTTGAGCGTGCAGTACCCGACGATTCTCAGGACGACGAAATTCATCAGGAGAACGAGGACGTCGAGCCAGTATTTTCCCTCGGCCATCGAGAGCTCCGTCAGAAGTGTTTCAGGCGTCCTATAATGACAGTACATCTCGGTCGGTGGGCAGGGAAGTTTGTCCCTGTTGAAGCCGTAAATTGCCTGAACGAGGCCATCCAGGGCGTAACGAAGATAACTGAAGTAACTGACGTAGTAGAGGAAAACCGGCATGTGATTGAAGAGCACGAGGAAGCCAGCGAACACGAGCATAGCGGCCGTCGTGATGGCACCGAAGAAAGTGCCATTAACGGGATTGACAACAGTACCGATAACGAGACCAAGGCTCTCGGCTATGAAAGTCGTCAGGATGGCCATGGCGAGAAACATGAGATATCTTTGCCAATCCAGGGGCTGGCTGCTGAGAAAATACGCGACCGAACTGTACACAACGGTGAAGATCATCTGCAAGGGTAAATTAGCTACGAGGAAAGCGATGTAGTAAGTTCTCAGCTGATACCAATTGTTGAATTTTTCCTTCTTCAGGACCGGAAGCTCGGACGGAAAGCGCAGAACCGCGGGCATCATGCTCGTGTAGCAGAGATAAACGATGGACACGAGGAGGAACCCGACGTTGTTTATCGTCTTTGAACCATCGTCACCGGCGTCGACGAACAAAAGTCCGAGCAGAATTCCTACGAGGAAATGAAGAATCAGCTTCAGATGCGTGACCGTCCAGTCCCGGTACAATTGAAGAATACAACGATTCAGGAGAATCCAAAATCTGGTGAACTCCGAGGGTGGATTTATGAGGACCGTCGCTTTTCCCTCGTCCCCGTATTTGCTCCTGACGACCCCGTTGACGGCTGTGTAGATCGGAGTCTTCGTCGTCGTCGTCGACCTCCAGGAACGCGGTCCGGACGCAGCGATCGCGAGCTGCTCGTTGAAGTTTCCGTACTCCTTGCAGACGACCTCGATCATGTAGTCCGCCGGGTTGTGGTATCGTGGACAGACGAGGCCCACGCTGCTGAAATAAGAGACGGTACTCGTCGCCGCGCCCTGGTACAGACAGTGGCCATCCGCGAGGAGATAAATGTGATCGAACATCTCGTAGATCGCGGCGCTGGGCTGATGAATCGTGCAGACGATCGTTCGTCCGCCTCTCGCGAGGCCCTGGAGCATGGCGATGCACTGGAGCGACGAGGACGAGTCCAGACCCGTCGTCGGCTCGTCCAGGAACATCACCGGCGGATTGTCAACGAGCTCGAGCGCTATGCTCAGTCGCTTCTTCTGTCCTCCGCTCAGTCTGTCGCACCGGGTCTCCTTCGTCTTCGTCAGGTCCAGTGTCTCGAGGACGTCCGCGATCACCATCTCCTTGGCTTTCCGGTTCAGACTGTTGCCCAGTTTGAGATCCGCGGCCATCATCATCACCTCCATCACCGTGAACAGAGGATGGAGCTGGTCGTCCTGCTGAATGTAGCAAGATTCCTTTCGATAAACGTGCCAACCCTTCTTGCCCTCGCTGCCGACGTAATTTATGCTGCCCTTCATGTTGCTCTCTTTGAAACCCGTGAGGATGTTCAGCAGCGAGGATTTTCCCGCTCCGGATGGTCCCATTATCGCCGTCAGCTCCCCGGACTTGAAACAGCCACTCACGTTGTTCAAAATCGTCTTCGTCTGACCCCGATAGCCCGTGCTGACGTCGTACGTCACGCCGGTGAACTCGATGTCTATCGACTGAGCCTTCGGCAGGTTCAGCATAACGGCACGTTGGTAAGAAACCATTTTCGATGTTTATTGTTTTCGTTTTTAACTCTAAATCGTAATACGAATTTATATTTCAGATTCTTAAACTTTCCTGCACTCGCGCATTTTTTTTCCTCGGTTCGATATTTTACAGTTTTTTTTTCTCACAATCCTTGACGAGGTATTTTATTCCTCCATTCTTCACGTGTATGATATTCCTCGTCAGTACATCATTTCCAGATTTATTCCCGTCTCCTTCGCTTCCTGCGGCTCTTCCTGCCTGTGATTCTTCGACTTCCGTAAAAACGGATCTCCGCGTGTCTCACCTCAGCTCTGAAAACGTGCTATCGCACAAGAAATGACGAAAATAAGTTTCTTTACGATTTTTTAAAATGAATATATTTAAATGAAATTCGAGATTTTTTTTTTTCATGAAATGATTCCGCGAGAAGGCGTCTGAGGAAAGAATATCTGCCTCGTTTTATTATCAACGCGCTATTACGATATATTTATTCTACGCTGGTGTATGCGCGGTTCTCGGTGAGGAACGTTCGACAAAGAGGCATTGTCGTATCAACTAAGAAGGAAATAACAAGAGTCGGGTTTACGACGCTTTTTTTCCTCTTCGCGTCTTCTCATTCTTTTTATTGCGCAACACATTTACCAAGTACACGCATGGCAAAAATTCCACGACACCAAAAACGTCTGAACGTATTTAATAGATTTGACACTCGACGGTGACACTCGCGTCGAATTCTGCCGACGGAGCAAAATCTCACAAAAATATAACACGAATTTTATTAATCGACGACTTTGTTTTGCCGTCGAACGAGAGACGAGATTTTGTAAACAAAAATTAAATCCGGAAAAAAAAATTACGAGGAAAAAACGAGATGCGGATTTTGAAGATTAAAAAGCGAGGGAAAAAAATCCTCGACCGTCTCGTACCTGTTTCGTGGCAAATAAGTTTTTTCTCGATTTTGAAGGATGGAAAAAAAAGTTTTCAGAGACGACCACAATGACGCGAAAATATGAAAATAGCGAGAAATTCCAGAGACGGACGATTCGGATTTACAAGTCTATCGCGGAACACTACGCTTGTCAAGGAAAAAAATTGCACTCGTAATGCGATTCGAGTAACACGCGATAGTACAATTGCGAGCGGAGTGGGAGCTCGGAGAAAGTGCATATTATTGTGCCGTATACATGTACGCGAGAGTTATCGTCATAAAGAACTAGCTATTGAGGTAGCTGAAGCATTCTCAATCCGACTCTAATAAGTCTCAAGTTTTTTTTTCCCTCATTTTTTGCATCCATTATATTTCGCATTCCTCCTCTGGATTTTTTAATTTTTTACGATTCCTCCAAATGGGACCGTAGCGAAGCTCCCGATTAGATCCGTCGGACTTTAAACTTTGGTTTAAAAAAAAAGAGCCTTGACAAAAGTTAATTCCTCACTTTGAAGCTGAATGAGAATGTGAATTTTAACGAATTGAAAAAAAAAACCGAAGTTGGAAAGTCGTCCACCGTCCGGTAATTATACTCCTGGACTTTTAGTTTTCCATTCGCCGTTTTTCAGATTCAGGGAAATATCGTCGATGCTCATCCGATTAAAATTCATACACCGTTTCGCTGGGTATTGTTATTCAACTATTCAATCCGGAATACAGTGAATTAAAAATAAATTTTTATCTCGGTAAATTTATACGGATTCTGGAATGAAGTGAAAAAAACTGGAAAAACGGAAAAATCTTAAAAAAAAACTAAGCGATCGAAATTTCCACGTGGACGTAACGTGCGTTGTTTCAAATCGAGGCGGTATAACAATAATCTTACATAATAGAGAGATCGAGCACTTGCAACGTGCATCGTTCAACTGGCACGCGCGTTCACGGGCTCCGTACACATTTTATCAGAAATCAGAGGAAGTAAGCGACACGATAAACATGCACGCAAACGTGAACATTTATCGGCATTCTCATGATAATAACGAGTTTGGCATAAATGTTTTTAAATGCTAATGCGAAGATTCACCGGCCGAAAGCGTCAATCTGCATACACATTGAAGAAAGAATTTTTTGACCATTTCCGCCTCTCTCTTGTGTCAAGAGTCACATCTCGTGTAAGAAAAAAAAATATCAAACAAAAATTGACTGATTCGTTTATGCGAATTCTTTCCGCGTCCACAGGTTTAATTTGCGCCTCGTAAAGATGTATTCGAGCCGAATGACACATCCGCGTCTTTAGCGACCGAAATTGCCGAGAGTCGAAAAAAATCGGAATACTTCGATTCTCGAAAATCGACGCCTAGATACTGCGACTCATGAGAAACTGTCGCGTGACGCGTTCGATCAGCGCCGACCGTTTGAATAACAATTGTTTTGATATGCACAACAAAGTTTTACGCCGTTGAGTCACTGAGTATCGTTGCGAGAATAAAAAAATCATTTTCCACATGAAATCGTGAGCGGGAACAAAAATTTAATTGGTATTCATCTTGAATTGAAAAAGATATTGTGCAAGACGATGATGCCAGAGATCCCGAGAAGAAACTCCAACTTCGCTACGAAGAATTTCGATCTTATCGTTCGAATACTAAAATGAAAAATTCGCTTCGCGATTCCGAATCTTCGTGAGCGGTTGGACGAACGTATGTCCGGATCAGGGGTCAATTTTATTCGTATTTCCTCTACGCAGAGTCGAGCCCGAGTCACCAAACGAGGCAACGATTCACCCAACAAAGAGAATTCAAAAAAAGTCGTACAATCTCGGTTGGGTATAAATCAAATGAAAACACACGAAATAAAGGATGCGAGCGCTAAGGATACTGCAATACCGGTTTTCTATGCTCGTAACCGGTATACAGCAGAAAATTGCCGGATTCTTGTCTCGGTGCTCGTCGCGTGACAAGGACTCGATAACGACGTCTCCCGGCTCAAAATTCATCAAAAGATTCGTCGCAGTCCCATACAGCGAATCCGGTTGACTGGAAAACAAAAATTCGGTCGAAAAATCGAGAAAACTGCCGGTTAAAAAATCATCGAGAAATACATGTAGCGATCCCTTACATCGAATCCGGTAGACTGGAAGACGAAAGTGCCATCGAAATATCCAGAAAACTGGAGGGTAAGAGACTCCGCGAGTATCTCCAAGGCAGACTTCCCAATGAAATATTTTTTATGGTATATTCGACCTCTTTTACGGTAACGTTTATTTTTCAATTATTTATCAATGTTTATTTTAACGAACGAATTTTTTTTGTCTCGGAGTGACTTGTTTTTGTTTTTTATTTTATTTTATTTTTTTTTCGGAACGAGAGTAAATAAAATGTTTGATTTACTTACTATCTCAAATCGGGACTAAGCGTAATGGCGAGCGTGGAACCTTGTCAAGCAACGATGAGCCTAAGACTGTTTTGTGGAAAAATTGCACGTTCGGATCCCTCTTACTTTTGTTGGAATCGGGTAAACCAGTTTTGCAGACGATCCCGATAAAATATTTCAGAGATACGATGACAACCGCGTCGGGTGTCTTCTATTTTGTTTCACACTCGAAATAATAATTTTTTTCGTATGCCGAGAGCTTCCGTTGGAGACTTCGCGATCCGGCTTGTGGGCCGCGAAAATTTATTGCACGGATCACGGCCAGTTTTTACCGACGAAAAGTCACAACAACGAGTGCCAGGAGAACGAGTTTCCTTCTAGAAACGAACCACCAGTTTGGAACGCTACAAACTTGGAGTTCTCTCTCTCTCTCTTTCTCTCTCCCCCTTTATCGTTCTAACCTCCCTCCCCATTCTGCCTACCTTCGCCTTCTGCGGTCATTTAGTCGCGAACCTCGAGCACTGGGCACCTTGGCACGTACGGTAAATGTATACTCAAGAAGAGGACCTTACGTCGCGCTCTTCTCAACCGCGGATCAACTCTTATTCAAATCTTTACGCAAATTCCTATTTGTTATTTTTTTCCTCTCCGTTTGTCAATTTTAATAATAACAAAAGTTGTTCTCGGAGTTGAAAATTTCGTCGATATTCAAGAGAAAAGAGACCGAAGCACGAAACTAATATCAACCGTTCCAAAAATATTTCCAGCCACCCTCCGGCTTATTTTGCGAATAAATGAAACTGTATAGGTAGTTTGAAAACCATCGGAGAGTTTATAATACCTGCTAACTCGGTATATCCGATTACGTGTTTCTCGTATATTAAATTTCCGCGTGCCGTGCTCCAGGTTTGTTTCTACTTCCTCCTGGCAGGATCGCGCGTCCTTCGATTTTGCAGAAACCTGACGAAACGGTGTCAGGTAATTTTAGAAAATCTTTCCAGTGCGAAAAGCGGTTTATTTCCAACTTTCCCAATCCCCGAGTTAAAGTTTTATCCGTGCGATAATACGCCCTGGGGGATGTAACGGGTGCGAGAAAAAAAATCGTAGCCTTCCTTTTACGTCGATAATACCGAGCGCGAATTATCGAGCGAAAATCCGTTGTTCGCGACCACCAGATGGCATCAAAACTCTTTTTGATGTCACGGTCGAGGAGACAGACTTCTGTGTCTGGAATCGCGTGCGATCTGATATTTCTTTGAGGATTCTATTTTTTCGACCGTCAGGCTCTTTTTTATCGGATTTATAAATTAGATCGTTTCTATATAATATTATCTTTAAAGTAAAAGTGCATAATAAATCATTATATTCACTTTATGTCAAATATTATACATAATTCAATTTTCATCAGTACGTAACAAAATTTCAATATTCCAAAAAGTATAAAAATGTTTCAAGTTTTTTGCAGACTTAAATTGTTATGTATTTTAATATGATGTATGTTTACAGTACAAAAGCATAATAAATTATAATAGTCACTTTTATTTCTAGCTATAAATCGACGAAATTACAGAGTAAGTAACAAAATTGTAATTGTTCAAATAAATTACGTGAATACATTACAAAATGTTCGATCGTTCCGAACAAAATCTGTTAACTCAAACTTTTTAAGTATCCGTACCGTAAAAGATGCGCTGATCAATTTTAGATGGAAAATTTCGAATTTTTACCATTTTACGGTACACACTTAAACATTGGCCAGTAACTCAAGAACATTTCGCGTAATAAGAGTCCGCCGTCATTTACGACCGTAAAAATTGGGAAAATTTATTATATACCTTTTTCTTTTTTGAAATTTAATAGAGTGTGTTTTACGGTAAAAAAAAAGGTGAAGCTATAATTGAATGAGGGCCATAAAAAAAGTGAATGGGTAAAATGAGTCGAGTGTATAGCTTCATAAACGTGATTGAAGTTTTAATACGCATATTTACCTTTTTGCCCGTTACACGCGATCGCCGATTGTTGTGAATCGTTTCGATCATTCGTCATTTATTGGGAGCCAGTTATATCGCACCTGGGAAAATAATCCGGCTTCGAATCCAATCGATCGTGTGACACGCGCGAGCCGTGTGTATCCCGAACTCACCGAAATCACTTCTCGAACAATGAAAACTCGTCGCGTTGACAGTCTTCGGGTTACAGCAGGCAAGCGAACGTAACTCGGCGTTTATAAAGTTCAAGGAAAGGAAACACGCAGAGGACGTTATGATACATTTGTCAAGACCCGTAATACACGCTTACGACTGATCATCCCGCTGGTACATACTTCGTCAGGATAAATATACACATACATGCGTGTACATCGATGTAATCTCTAAACTAGGTTAAGTTTGAGGTTATCGTGATTCGTTTGTAATCGTCGGACGCAACGATGCGCTTTATTATGATCGTGATGGAGAGTCGCGAGTTGACTATTTTCCATACGGCTTTTCACATCTCACTTTCTATTTCTCGGATTTTATCTCGCATTTTATTCCGACGCTTACAAAGCACGTGATTCCCGAGGACTTATGATTACTTATCCAATCTTCCATTATCTTATGCATCGTCCTGAAACTTTTTCTCCTAATAATAAGCGATCGATGTCGGAGACGTGAATTAACCTGGAGATAGCTGAAAATCCTCTAGTCGTAATATTCCGAAAAAGAAGGGAGAAAAGGAGAGATTCGAGAGAGGGAAGTGCAGCTCAGCTATGAGAATCCAGTAATCCGATTACCGGAGAAAGAAAAGATAGAGGCAAGATCGAATGGAAGTAAATTTTACGTCAAAGAGCCGATAAGCTCGCTAAAAATCAATTCTTCTTGATTCTCGGATAGCCCGCTGCAGTCTTAGCTGTAAAATATCGTGTACCCAGGAGTCCCTCGATAACATTTACCGGCTCGAATCCTCGATTCTCCGGACAATATCGAGAGAATCCTTCAATTTTCAAAGTCCGAGTACGGGCCCGATCCGGCCGGAGCGAGGTGTATATCGAATCACGGCAACTCCGGAAAACGTTTGCAATCAAAAACAGTTTTTTTTTTCAGCGCCTGAAATGATCTCGGTGGTAAAGTATTGCCGCCTTTGGCCGCGTTTGCTCATCGCTATCACCTCGACAAAGGCCGCCTCTCCGTAGTCTTCGTGTCTGCCTCATCTGACAAGTGAGCTGATCGTTTTATCACTGTTGCTCCCGGTCGGAACGATGGTGCGTCCTCTCTCGAAACCCGATCGATAACAGACGGGTAGTGATGGTTTTATAAGACGTGTCGCGTATTTTCACTATTTTCGTCACCGCGCTTTAACCCGATCGGGATTATCCACTTTTTTTCACGCTTATCAATCCCATCAATTATTAATTATACGAGGGATTGGTGGTAAAATGACAACAGTACATGAAAAAAAAAAAAAAAAAATCTCGCGCTCATTTTAGCTTCTCGAGAAATTACGATTGACAGTTCCTAGCCTCGTAATTGACAGCGTTTTCCTTCGAACCGGAACGTAGCATTAACGAATCAGGACCGATTCTATTTACCTACACTTTGTCGAAAAAATATTTGTGAATTAATGCTTGAGCTTACAGCCCGGGGGATGTTTATTGACACGAAAAAAAAATTAATAATGTCTTGTCGATTCGAGGAGCCTCAAGTACAAAACGTGTTGTGACATCGGGGCGACAACTTCTTTTTTTAGACACCGTTATCGTGCGCCTGTAGCTACACCATTACGTGATATATATACACACCCCCGGTACATATCGTATACTTTGTTGGGTGTGGCGTTTCACTCAGAAATAATCCTGAATATTGTATTATCCTTTGCATGGAAAAGTTTATCGAATTTTTCCTCGAGAGCCTTCGATGAAAATCTTTTATTCACCGGGCCCTCATATAATATTCATTGTTGTCTATTAAATTATCATAATTAATAACCCATGAATATTGGCATTAAATCGAGAGATGGAAGAGCCGAGATTCAAGAAGCCGAGTGCCAGGATTTTTATGGGATCCCAGCAAGTGGAACGGAGGGGAAAGTTCTTTGTGGAGCAGGGAAAAATAAGAGGATAGAAATTACAGAGAGCTGCATCGCTGCGTGCGTCACTCTCCGTTTGCCTCGACGCTCCCTCCCCTCCTGACATTTTTTTAGCATTCTCCGTCGCTGCTCCATTATTCCCCGCGTGCGTATCTCGTTACGATTTATTTATTTTTAACGAATTTATATAAATGCGGTTAGGAAGGCCAAGAGGGGAGTAACAGAAACGGGAATGCGGTTCCCGACTCTTTTGCGAGCTACAAGGAGTCTGAGGTCCGCCGCCGGGAAGTATCGATCGGTCGACGGTAACGACATCTTCCGAGTATACAGCTCGCTAAAAGTTGGCATCAATTGGCCCGATAGCAGTGCGCTTTGGATGGGACTCAGGACTTTTTTTTCATCACTAAATTGGGGACATTTTTTATCAACTATCGATCCTGCTCGATAATTTCCTCGATAGGAGGCGAAGAAGAAATTCGGAAAAAAAAGAAAAAAAAAATTTGAGACGAATGAGCAAACGTTTCGTATATTACATTAAAATTGAACGCGTTATTTATCAGTTTCCGATTTCAAGTATTTTCCTACTACGGAATACGAGAGTACCATTCGATTTCTGTAGGGCGCAACCCTGAAAAAGCGAAGTAGTTTGCTCGGATTTCTTCAAAGAGAGTTTATGGATTTTCGCTCCATTCGAGTATTTGAAGTGCAGGCCCATTTTCCTCGAACAGAAAAGTTCAAGGGAAAAGCATCGACTCAAAGCCAGTACTTCACAAATCATCTTACCTGGAAGTAACGCGACAATCTGACTCGACAAGTTTTTTTTTCCTCCTTTAGCAAATAGAATGAAATCAGCATTTCATCTCTTTTCTCCATTATAATTGCTCGTTTTTTTAACGCTCGAGTCGTAAACGTATAAATGCGAAGATCTTATTGCGATAATAGAGAACATTCGTAAATAAACCGGAAATAAACGGTGACCACTTACCGCGAGTGGGTAATAATTTATTTTTCGATAATTCTTCTCGAATGCTTTTTTCACACGGTGTAGAAAAAGCGAAAAAAAAAAGTTTTATCTAGGAAAACTTCACGTTCGATGAATACTGATGACGCGTTGAGTTTTTTATTTATTCCATTAGCTCGCACGTGCAACTCAACTCGTTAAATTCATCCATGCTAAAATCCTCGTATTCTGTTTTTTTTATCCGGTCATTCGTTTTACGGGCTCTGTGTACAGCGCTCAATTCGGTTTGAGTTTAATTGATTAATTTTAAATTAAGACTGGGAATCGATTATGCTCGCGTAATTAATGTCGTTTTCTTTATCATTATTTTCGTTATTGTAGTGTCCACTGTCGCTGGAACAACGATTCGTTTCGATCCAACCCTCCCAGAAGTCGTTTACCATTCTCCTGCAAGCCTCCGCATCTTCTTCGATTTTGATGAGCGTCCCGTTCTCATTGTCCTCGAAAAAACCGCACTCGAGCGTTTTCCCGAGTATCTTGACTTCCTTTCGACGTGATTGTAAATTCTCCTCCATTCCGAAATTATTGGGCTTCATGAGTTGAGGCTTTTGACCAAAGGCGGAGTTCATATATTGCTCATAATTGCCAAGGATCCGAATGTCCTGGAACTGGAGCGGAGCCTTTTCCAGCGAGTCCTCGTTCGTTTCGTTTTTCGCTCCCAGGATCTTAACTTCGCCGAAACTTGGGATATTTCGTTTAACGTCCCAATAATTTCTCGCCTCGTTTCTTCGGTAATAGTCCGACATCCTCGGATAGTTCGAGTCATCTCTCTCGTGCCCGATTGTCAACAAATTAGCTGACTCAGTATCGATCGCGCTTTCGAAGTCGTTGAATTTTATTTTACCGGAATAATACTCCTGGAGCTGCGTCTGCGGTTGCTGCTGTTGACAACGACGGTTATCAGCGCCGGGAGTCGATCCTGTCGCCTCTTTCTCCGCGGTGAGAATGCTCAATTCTTCGCTGATGCTCCGACTCGGGCAGTGCTTAACGTAATTCATCGTATCGCTGATAACGGGTATACTCGAGGAGTGTTGATTCTTGTTCAAGAGCGACGTCATATCGATCGATTGACTGTTACCGATGCTGTTGCGATTGCCGCTGAGGAGCGCGGCGATTCCCGAATAGTCGTCGCTGCCCGGACTGGCTATCGAGATTGCACAGCCTGAAATATTATCCGATGATTTGTTCGGGACGACTATCATATCGTCCATCTTCATCTGCGAGAGGAACGTCATCCCGTCAATCACGCGATCGTCTAGATTTTTCGGATCGAGAATCTTGATGTCCTTATCCTCGAAGATATCGATCGCCTCGAAGTCAATGGACTTTTGCGCATTCGTCATGGAATCCAGAACCATTATCTGGCTCTCAGGATGATCGATCATGAAGTCCTCCTGGACGCAGCACCCGTTAGTCATGTCGGCTCCGCGGGCGTTGACGATATTTAGTGCGTCAGCGTCGTCGCCATCGAGTATCGTAACGTCGTGGGAATTTTGAGCCATGAGCTCTCTGGCTTCGTTGTTGGTCATGACTTCGTACCGTCCATCCTCAGTTGCCCGTACGAATTGTATTCCCCCTTGTGCGGCCAGCTCCAACAATTCCGTGCACTCGTCACTTTGCGACTCCGCTTGAGAACCCGCAGTCGTTCTGTTCGTTGACAAACTTCCGTTTCCCTCCATTACAACCTCCTCGTTGAGACGATTGCATAAGCCAGTAGAACTCACACCGTGAAGTCTTATCGAGGACTCTGTATCTTGAAACGGAAAGTGCGAATCCAGAGGAACGACCAGACTCTCTGTGATTACGCAACGAGAAAGAAAATAAAGGAATCATTCATTTTTCTCGACTTTTATGATATATTTCGCGTATATATTTTTATTTACCTTGGTGCTGTTCCAGGCCGGGAGCTTCGATCGAGAAACTCTGCTTGCCGCTGTCGTCTACGCTCTGAGTTATCGTCGCCACGACGGGAACTTTTATCTGCATCGCTTTGAGACCGCAGTCGCTCATTGACGGGCTCAGGTTGACTTTACCCAGGATCTGGAGGTCGTCCGCGGTCGCTGGAGTCAGCAACTGTTGAATCAACGATAATATCAATAATAACAAAGTAACACCCGGCTCATGGAAAATGTTTGAAAAATACAATAATCAGGGAGGAAGGAGGGGGAGGAAAGCTACAAATTTTTATAGCCCCCGTCGCCATACGACGAAATCACATGCACAAAAGTATTAAGCAGCAAATTGCTGCATATTCACCGGACATTTTTCGCTCACGTGGGTACGTGCAAAGGGAGCAAGGCATTCACACGATTATCGTATAGCGACATACCTAGTGATAATGATAATGATAGTTTTACGTGTTTGTGAGGTCCGGCAGGCGATACTTTGACCAACACGGGAATCCCGCTGACAGGCTTGAGAAGAGCGAACGGTGTTTGTCCCTCGACGACGGCGTTGTGCAGATCTTTAGTCTCGATTCTGTCTATCACCAAACTGTCCGTGTACGCCTGAACGAAATTTTCCTCATGAATAAAATAGAGGGTGGAAAATACGAGTGAGAGAAACTTAACATTCCAAGTACTGACTGTTGGTGATATTCCGATATTCTCCAACGCTTCGTTTCTCTCGCGATTCGGTACTTCAACGATTCTTACATTTTTCCTGGAAAAAAAAGAAGAGAAAAAAACAATTTAAATAGTTTGAAAAAAAATGTTGTACATCGTTGCTCGAAGTAACGAGGAAACAAAGAATTATTCTAGTCGATAAATCTGCATTCTTGATTGGGCAACTTCTCGCTTACAAATTAACGGTCACAATAGGAAGCATGACAAACTTGTCGCTGGCTGAGGAAGCCCTGCAGTATTAAACGCGATGGGTAGTAGAGCGAAACAATAAATCGAGTCCAATATCGAAATTCTCAACGTACTTCGGCATTACATTTGGGCCATTTGTTGGTGCAGCGGTGGTAGGAGCCTCGCTGGAACTAGTAGCCGCGATTGTAGTCATACAAGTGGAAGTCGACGTAAGCTTCTGACTGGATGCCGCTGGCTTACGCTCTCTTTGAATTCCACTTGGATTGCGATACTTAATCCCGTGTTTGTATTCCTCATGGGATCTGAGAGCGAATCTTCGCGGAAATTCCTTGCCGCACAAACCGCAGGAGTATTGCATCTTTTCCGAATGCGCGTGAGCCTTGATTTTGTGACAAACGAGGTTCGACATCTGATTGAATCCCTTACCGCATAGCTCACACTTATACGGTCTCTCGTTGGTATGGGTGAACACGTGATTCCGTAAATTCCCTGTTAAAACGTAAGCATTCTATTCAACCGTTTCAATCGAGTTACTTAAATGACACAATGAAGAAAGAGAGAGAGAGAGAGAGTTAGAAGGAAACTTTTATTTTTATTATTCTTATTATTCTCTTTGCATTTTCCTCTCGCTATCGAACCTTTCTGATGAAATCCTTTTCCGCAGACGTGACATTTATGAGGCTTCAGCTCCGAGTGTGTTTTACGGTGGGAAATAAGGGTAGAAACTCTGAAAAATAGGAGAAAGAGAGAGGTTCCAGTTCACCAGTTTCTTTTTGTTATTTTCTTTTTTTTTGTTCGTCCTAAATTAAATTTTTTTCCCTCCTCCCATCTTTTGTCCCTCGGTTATTTTTCATAAACTTTTCCGTCGCGTTATAATGAAGTGAACCTGTTAAAAGTCTTTTTGCAAAACTCGCAAACGTAGGGACGGGCGTCGCTGTGAATTGCCTTGTGCTGGCTGAGAGTCGATAGTTGACGGAACGCTTTACCGCAAGCGTCGCACTTGAAATTTCTCTCGTCCGTGTGGGTCGGGAGATGTCTCATCAGGGTATACTGATGGCGAAATTCCTTTGTGCCTGCGCCGATAATTGGTTAGTTATGAAAATCGGGATAGGAGATAGAGAGAGAGAGAGAATTTAAAAGGGAGAGAGAGAGAGAGAGAGAAAGAGAGAATGAGGAGAGAAGCCTCGACGTGTCTCGTTGCAAAACTCACAAATTCCGCATTCCCAGATTTTCAGAGTCTTGCCCTCCCTTTTGAGGTATTTAACGAAGTGAAGACGCGAGCGAGGATCGTCTTTGTCGATGAGACGCGGCCCCGTGAACGAATTTGCATTTTGTTGCTCGCTAACCGTTTGATTTGGAATTGCAACGTTGCCGTCCTCCGTGCCCAGGTCGCTCTGCTCGACGATCTTTAATTTCGAAAATCATTATAAATTCGAGATGAAGTGGTCGAAGAAAAACAAAAAGTTTCAGAATTCGAATCGCTCGTTTTATAAGCGTCGCCGCTGAGATGCGGTAACGACCTTGTATTTGAGAGTGTCGTTTCCAAGTAACTGCGGGATCGATGCAACATCATCGTTATTTTCATTCTCGTTATCCACAAATTCCGGGCTCTCCGCGATATCTAAATCCATGCGGCCGACGCCCTTCAATACCGCACGCTGCAAGGTTTTCATTGATTTATTTACCGCCATTTCCAGCGTATGTTTTTCATGAATAAATATGTAAGAGTGAACTAATTACCGGGATGAGTTGATTATCCGTGGACCCGCTCGTTGAAACAGTGCTCGTGTTTTCCGCGTTTCCGGAAATTACGGAAATCGAAGAACTATCCGCACGTCCCAGCAAACCGGCGGTCTCCTCCTCCTTGACGTATACCTCATAGACACTTAACCAATTCAAATTATTTACGATCGTACGACCGGAAGAGCGTTCATTCTCTCACTCTGTTTTTCTCATTTTACCTGATAACCTCGTCCGGAAGCGACTGCAGTACTTGACTATTTGCACTCTGTTCGGAATCCCCTAATCGTCAAAACATACATTTACTTTATCACGCACTTTACGCTCGAGCGTTACAAATATTTTTCCCCCCGATCCGAGATTAAATTTGCTCACAGAGATTTCCGCCTGACCGGGAATCCCTGTTGCTCGCGCAGACGAGAGCGAACGAGGGAGAAAAAAATAATTCCGATGATTCGTTATTTACTTTGTATCTTTTTATTTTTCACCGTGAGTCAAAGTTTTCTTGAAAATAGGGAATATTCGTTCTCTCGACGTTGCGCGACATTTTTTTTCGATCTCATCCCCCGTATTTTGTACTTTTTTTTATCGGTGACTTGATAAATGTTTATTCGTGTTAACGAGTCAACGGAGTAATGTTGATGTAAATAAATATAGATTACGATGTAGCGGAAATAAGATTTTTTTTTTCATCCTCGAGAAGCGAAACTGAGCGAAAAGTAAATTAATGAGGGTTAACGCGAAGGAATCGTCCTCTGAGAGTTACAGAGTTTTCTCGAGTCAGAGAATCGAGTAGGGTAATTCGAAATAAAATCAAAAGTGAATCTACTCAGCTCCAAACAAATTAGCAAGGATTACCCAGCTCTCAGCACTTTTTTTTGACAAGCGGTGACAAATAAACGAAAACCGCCATTATCAGTGCTCAGTTCACGACGACGTGTGCACGGGATGCAAATCACACAGAAATCTCGAGAAAAATCTCACCGTGAGTTTTTTTTACGGTCGTTAGTTTTGCTCGGTAAAAAAAAATGTAGGGTTAAATGTTCTCGATGTCTTATCGCCTACGGAATTTTTATTCGTTACTCGACTTACAATCGTGTCCCTGGAGCAAATTGTTCTGCGACATCTCTCTTCTTCTTGTCCCCTTTTCCGACACTTAGCAACCAAGTTGACACGAGATTCTCATAGAGTGTGTAACAACTTAGTTGCGAATCTCGCGACTCCGTGGTTCTGATTTAAAATCGATAGACGGCGAGACGTACGCATCGATCTTATTGGTCCGCTCGTGGTCGCGATTTTTGTTCTCAGATGTCGCTGCGTATCGGGAAAAAAATTTGCCAATGCAACATGGACGTCTATCTCAACCGCGACACAACGCGTTTCCGGCAAATTGACAGATTATTTCAGGAAGCGAGAACAAAGTCAACGGCCGATATTCTTCTTCGCTTCGGAGTCTTTGGGTCTGGAATTCCATAAACGCGGGAGGTCCCAAAAGGTAATAACTTTTTTATTTCTTGTAGATTTCTTGTAGAATTGAATAAGATTTTCTTCAAAAGCAATCACAAGCGCATGAATTCGGCTGACGCCATTCTTCTGCTGAAGAGAAATTTTTTCTTTTGAATTAATTTATTCACTGTTGTTGCCGAAATTTATTGAAGAAAAATTGTTTTCATCTTTGCGATTCAACTTAATAGGAAACTTGCATGATGAGGTAAAAATTGTCTTCTCAAAGCAAGTGATCTTTATTAGAGACAAAAGATTTTCGCAAGATGAAAAAATGACATGAGATCCAAATCGTATTGATTTTATGTACTTATTTCGGTTATTTTTCATTTTAAAATGACATGATCATGTCCTACAACGAATATTTTTCGGAAATACAACGAAAATATATTATTAAAAAACATATATTTTCGTTTTGACAGAGATGCCTTTTGATTATGTTTTAATGATGAGCTTTATTAAAAGGGCCATTTCCATTTACTTTATTTTTACTTTCATCATTGTAATTATTCACGTAACATAATGCATATGTTATATTTTATGTAGTGCGGTTAGGATTCGGGTACATAAAAAGTTTTCAATATTGAATTCACGAAAAATTTTTTCTCTGGCCGGTAGATGGCAGTCAGCGCGATTTTCGCTCTCGTATACGTTCAGTAGTTTCGATGGTTATAAGATACTTGATGAAAACTGACACGATCCTGTTAGAGATAACGATCCACAGTATTGTTCGAGGTCTTTGCATACTATTGTCAATAAAGCCATCCTCATTAACGTCATGAATCAAGTATGTCGATTCGTTGGAATCCTGATTCACAGTTTTCTCTGAAAATGCACAATTTCCAGGAAAAACCCACAAATATTTGATACATTCATCGAAGCTTTTTTAATGATGTTCTTTACTAAAAATAACTTATATTGACTTAAAAATTATCATTTTTTGATTCAATTTCATTTCGAATTGTTTGTATATTTTACAAAATAAAATCAATGCGAATTCCATCACCCTAAAAACATGTTTTTGGGCATCCCACTATGAAATTTCATTGAACATTCATTTTTGTTTGAACCACAGAAAATAGCACAATCTAAGTAAATATCAAGATAGCCAAATCTCTAATTTTTAATCATTCCAACCGTTAATCTACGATCGTAATTAATACCAGCATAATGATTTAGTTAAACGTTTTTGCATGAAATGGGACTCTCGATGTGGATCGGAACGCGTGGTTGGAATGAGGTGTCCTGCGCATGCGAAATCGAACTTCTCCGATCGGTGCGCTGTTCTTGTGGCCACTGATCGAACTGATTTATAGCTCATGAATTGAACCATTTACCGCTACCCCCGTATCAAGTCTTGTATGTAAAACCGTGACCGAGGCTGATCGATATATTGTTATAGCAGGTAAGTACCTCGAATCTTTATCGTCCTTCGTGAGACCATCAATAATGCGCAAAAAATGATTTTCCTCCTCGGCTCGTGCCAATAACTTTTGACTCTCTAGTGCAGTTAGAATCTTGAGGGCAAAAAAAATTCATTCTCCCGAATCGTCCCGCCCATTTTCATTCTCTCCTAGTTTTCTCCACGACATATCAACGAGTGACCCCTTCGTCCTGAAAATTGTACATCTCCACAGTGTCAGATCGATAGACAGTTTGCTCTTGGTCACGTTCCCTTAATTTCGTTAAGTTTACAGAGCTGCACTTGTGTGTGTTTTTACGTATGTGTGCCACTCTTCTCGCGAGCGTGTGTCTGCTTTGGAAACAGTGCTGGCATATTCGCGAAGTGTTCGCTGGTACGGCATTACCATCCAGTAATTTGTATTCAAGAAATAAAATGCGAAAACTCGTTGCATAAAGGAAACGAGTATTTTTCAAACAGTTCGGACCACTCGGGGGAAAATACGGTAATTCATTTTACATGGAAAAGAAGAAAAGTACATTCCCCTTTTTTCTTCTTCTCCTCAAGGACCGTTGAAACGAGAAATAATGTAATAATGCGGTACGATCGAAAAAAAATAAAACGGGGCCGCTAATATTTTAGCCATAAAATTTGATTTTTGAGAGCCGTGGAAGGGACGGAAGAAGCGCCGGCTGAAGGAGCCGAGTTGAAAGGGTTACCCGCTGCTTTCGAATTCCATCCGCGCAGGGAGAAGCCCACGCATACCTAGGGGACTGTAAGATGATAAAGAAGAAAGGAGTGAGAGCAAGAAGAGGTTGAAACGATGGAGATGCAGATAGAGATGGAAAGATAAAGGCAGAGAGAGACGGAAAACAGACGGTATATAAGTTACTACCTTTGACACTTTATGAAACCGCTATCTGGCACTTCTGGCATTGTCTCTTTTTGTTCACGAATTTTTTTTGCGAATTACCGCAGGAAGAAAAACCCCGACTCGATCCTGGAATAAGGAAATTCCCCTATGTCGGATCGAAGAAAAATTTTCATCCTGATTCAATTGTGAAACAATGGACTCTCTGCTAGTGTACAACGATCAATCGTATCTCGACGTTTTCCATGACTCTATCTTTTTTATCCTCGCCCGTGCCTCCGCGATATCGGGCATCCCGGTAACCAACTCTGAACTTCGCTAACTGTCAAACTGTCCAAGAGTTCATTTCTCCGTTGTCAGATTTGAATGTGACTTTCCCTGCCGGTTTTATTCCGAGGAGCGCGTCTCTCGGATGCTCCGAACGGGGCCGGAAGCGGGATGAACATTCGGGCGACAAATATTCAGCCATTGTCGCTTCATTTCTTTTCTTCCTCCTTCCGGGGGCGCTCACGAAATTCGTCCGAATCTTCGATGCATTCAATAATAAAAATGCTCCGAGGAGACGAAGGGAAGAAGAAAAAAACAATTTGTATCGACGTTTTAAGAGCGTCTGGCACAAATTTCCGAAAGCTCTGATATCCTCGGTACTCCAGAAGATATCCTTTTCACGATCCGCGCCATGGGACGAACTATCCTTTCTAATGGATTCAACAATAACCCACAAGGTGGCGGCTTGGTTCACTATCCTCTGAAGTAGAGTCAAGCACTAAAGGATTTGGCGGTGTAAATATATACGCTCTGCGGTACACTCTTAACCCCAGAGCTTCGTCGAGGACGCTCATAAAAGAAAGGAAGAGATGATGCAATAACCAGCGAGGAGGGTGGAGAACAGGGAGAAGGAAAGAATTCTCGCACGAAAATGGATCAAACGGTTTGCAGGATAGTTCGCGGCTGTTGCTAGTCGCGGGATATGACAGGGAGGGATAGACCTAGAGAGAGAGCGTGCCTAAAGAGAGGGAGAAAAAAAATCCGAGAACTCTGGATGAGTTGAGAGAAATCGATAGAGCGAGGAGTGCGGGAAGAAAGTACTTTGGTGTGTGCACGTTAGTGTGCGGGAGTTGCAGCCTCAGAGACGGAAGTAAGAGAAAGAAGAAGGACAGATACTTCGTGACTTCTCTCAGTCGATAAAGAAAATTTACCTCTTTCACTCTGTCATTCTCAATCCGCGCGTGAACTTGTCCAGCCATTTCTTGTACGCTCGTTTCCTCTTTTTTCTTCCTCCTCTCTCTCTCTCTTTCTCTCTCTCTCGTTTTCTTCTTCATCTTTTTTTCTCACACAGATTTTCACCGTCTCGACGTAACCTAAGTAATCTCGAGACGAGCTGAAAAACGTTGAATGAGAAATACTTTGCGATCGGGCGGAACAGAGAGAGAGAGAGAGAGGACGGTCTCGCTGGCTTTTTCTACTCCGCGATGCATTTCATACAACACTTTGAAAGTGTCAATGGCCCAGATCTTTTAAACACTACTTTCCCAGGCGACGGATCATCCCTCTCGGTAGCGCCTTTTCATCTGACTCCATCATTCCAATCCCGAACTCGAGATTTGCCCGAAATCTGTTGAGAGCTGTTCCCGAGGATTCTCGAGTCGATGTTCACCCGACTGGATTTTTTTTCTCATATTCCTCTCTCCTTTTCCGTCGTCTCTTCACTCCGTGAGGTGTTATTGAGGAGAGTCCTTTTTATCGTCTAATTCAAAACTTGTAGTTTTCTTTATCAGGGAAATAAGCGCGAAGGAGAAACCGCGGTTGCGCCCTCCAGGAAATTACAAGTTATACATTTGAGTTGAAAATGGAAGAATTCTAGACTGGATAAGGTTGAATAAGTGGTGAAATAAATAAGAGCCGAAAGTGGCAAAGTAATTTTGGCCCAAGGGCCCGGCGCGGGAGGAACATTAAGGCCATTATTACAACAGAAACAATCTCTTAGTTCGCGGCAGCGCGAGGCTCCGCTCAACCGGAGAATCTTGGAGAAATATAAAATAGAAAAAGGAGAAACGAGGAGTAATGAAACAAACGTGACGAAGAATTATCATACGGCCCCGCGTCCAAGAGTCCACCGGCCCTTGCTAATTATATCGTTCGGCCTTAACCAGCTGAGGAAATTAAAGACAATAGTTTCTTGTTGTCGCACCTTGATTAAGTGGAAATGAGAGCCGCGGCTTCGAGCTTAATCCGCGTTAAAGCTCCCCCGACCCGGAATTAGCCCCCGTCGCGATATATTTTTTTTAATTATCAAGAGTCACGATTTCTTTTATCAGCAAATATTTAATCAATTCGGCTCTACCGTAAAATCCTCGAAATTTAAGCTCTCTGTATCTTTCAATCTTTGAAATTTGTCTCTGGCGTATACAACGTTTGCCTCTTCGTCCTCTCCCCTCTCCCCTCCTCACCCCATCAACGGGGTGAGCTTGACTCTGTGCCCTCTTTGTGAATACTACCAGTCGCTTTTTGCGTCGTTGCACTTTTGTTCCGAGAATATTTTCCGCTGTTGGCTAACCTTCGGGCTTGCCGCTATACGGGCTTGGAGAAGCACGCGCGATATTACTTTCCAACCGTTGAAGCGCTTTTCCGCTTTGATGTGTATCCTTCTTCGTTTTTTCAAACTTTGCGATCCCGGAGAGAGATAGACGGAGCACCCGAGTTAACGTAGTCTCATTTGTAATTTCTGTATGCTTTATTCTCATATACCGTTCGACCGTCCTTACCGGTGGAAATCCTTTCCGCACTTCCGGTTTTTCACAAAAGCTGCTCCTGCCTTCCCGTTTAACGTCGTGCTAATTGTTCACTGACGCCCTCTCTCTCTCTTACTCTTGGATTTCATCCCTCTTTTTTTATATACGAAAAGGTACGAAGAAAAAAGTCGCCCGTAACTTCTGAAGACGCGTTTCCATTCTCGAGGGCCCCCGCCAAGCTCATAATTTAAATCCAGTTTCACAAAAGCCTCTCCCGCCTCGAGTGCCGAATTGATTGAAAATGTTTCCTGCGATCGATAATATCTCCAGATGACGAAAGCAGATTTCAAGTCCCCTGTAAGTGATGATCGAAGGGTTATCTGGACGGATACGGACTTGACGATAATGACAGTCACGGTCCAGAGTGTACAGACGTTTCGAGAGACACGAGGGCTCAGCTCGCTTCCGGAATAAAATTGATGCTCGCCGTAGCGACGAGCCGTATGCACTCTAGAAATTTTTAACGAGAAAATCGAAAGAGTATTTTCAGTTCGCTTTCAAGGTGATAAAAAAAAATCTGGGCAGAGTTCGCTTTAAAAATAGGAAGAAGCGAATGAAAGAAAAAAGCTCCGATCGTTCCGGAAAATCGTGGGCGGAGAGAAATCGAATTTGGATACAATTTCAATGAAGCACACGTGCCCGTTCTCGGCTTATCGCGCGCCTACAATAACCGAGTTTCCTGAAGAATCGATGAAGGACAATCCACCAACTTTTCTCTCTCGAGAGAAAAAAAAAAGGAGGAACGAGAAGGAGGCGAATGGATGAAAAAGAAAGTGCGCGAGGCGGAGCAAATGTAGTGATACAGTAAACCCCCCGACACTAATACTCGGCCGCACCGGGCGCATTAAGGAAATGAAATTTGCAATTCTGATATATGAGATTCGCTTAAAGCCCGTTTATCTCCTGCTTCAGGTACGAACGAATTCGCTGATGAATCTGAAAGCTCTCCCTCTTTTTTCTCTCCTCGACGTCGCGTCTTCGAGAGGAACAAAAATTTTTTTGTCCTCGCGATATTTGCCGTAAAAATTTCGCAATTATTTAAATCCCCAATTATTCCCCAAGACGAAAAAATTTCGTCGAAATTTCGTTCCTCCCGTTACTCCTCCTATAGACGCGCGAAACTATGTAGCGCTTTATTTTAGCGCGAACGGGGGGTGGAAACCCGCGAGGAAAATGTTAAATAAATGTTTAAGAAGAATGCGCGTTTCTGGCGCTCGCATTCTGATGAAATTTAACCGAAAAAAGGAGGAAGAGCGAGATTGGAGGGTGAAACAGGGGGAGGATTCCTCCCTCGTCGTGTCCGAGGAAAAAAAAAACAAGCGAGAGAGAGATAGAGAGCGGCTCAGCTTCCATTCCATGAAGCCAATCTCATGCTCCTCGGCCCATTCATAAGAGTTGTAGACGTTGTTGCCTATAACAGTACGGATCCCATGTAGGCTACAAACACGCTCTCGTACACATCCAAGATTAAGTGGAGCCGTGTGTGTACGAGCCGCCTCTATCGCGAACCCTTGGCTCGGGGAGAGCTCCGAAGTATCGCGCAGGGTGAGCGCACAGAGAGACGGAGCAGAGGCGGAAAGGGCAAGAGATACAGATAAGTAGAGGCTGAAGCTGAGAAGCGAAGCATAAATTGTTAAAACGAAACCTCGCCTAGTTATAAATTAGAAAAGAGGCAATCTCCTACCATTCCTCCCTTTTTCTCATCCTCCTCCACCCCCCTCGTCGTGTTCCTCGCGCCCCCTCAGCTCTCGCTCACTCTTTGATTAGACCAGACACTCTTTTTTTATTTCGCGATATATGTTGACCCTTTTCTACGGTTTTACTCGCCTACACTAATTCCTGCCGCCTTGTATCCCCCCATCCTTCTTACTCGGAACTTAAGTCCTGGTAATGAAAAGGAGAAAATATCCCCGTTACATCCGGCAGAGCGAGATTACCAGGAAACTCATTTGTTACCCCGTCCACCCCCGCGCGGGAGAGGCCTCGGAAAAATAAGATGTTTATGGAAGAATTTTAAGAATTAAGAGCTCCGCGAGGTTTTAATAATTTCGTCGGAGATCTCACGATTCTTAATAATGGAGGAAAAAAAAAGGAAAATGGATTTCTCAAAAATTGACGCTGATGGAAAATTAATCAGAGTGTGCATTTTTTTCCTCGTTTTTCCGTCATTTAATCCTCGAGACCTGTCAATTTGGCGTCACGTTCGAGGGAATCTGATCAGCATCTCTCCTTACAGCTGTTCGAGTAAATCTCCTTTTTACAAAGATGGAAGCACCGAGGAGGTGGAGAGCAAAAAAAAAACAAAAAAAAAAACCAAGAAAATAAAAGGAGCGCAGATTAGAACCGGATCGATCGGAACCTTGGACCCGCCGCGTAGTTATCCGAAAATCAATCCGGAAATCCATTTCGCTCGATCCTTGTTTATCTACGTCGTAACTCCCGGGGAACGTCGTATCCTTCATTATTCAAAGCCGCGATAAACATTTTTCCGCCGTCTACGGGAATAATTCATCGGATCCGAATACATCCGTAATTAAATACGTTACGAAATTTCTCCGGGGTGCATGGCAGCCCCCGGATTCTCGAATCGATATTTCGGTGAATCATCGGCGACGAAGGGTGAACCTGACGAATAAAAAGGATGGCAAAGATCGGAGGAAAGTGTTTGACAGGCGAGAAGACGACGTCGGGGGCGGGAGGGCGAGGTCTCTCGGGAGACGAAGTGAATCTGACACACGCTAATTTGACGCGCATCCGTTAACAACCCTTTTGAGGGCATAACTTTTGTTGGGAGAGAAAGAGTAGCACGTGGCTAACCAGAAGAGATTCACGTCAGTGCCGCCGCGAGGAACGTACACACAGACACACACACACACACACACCGATAAATAGCAGAACGCGGGGGATGGAAAGAAAAGCCAAGAGAGGAGAGAGCGATGGATAATGCGAAAGGAGAGCGAGCCGAGGAAGAGAGAATTCTCTCTCTCTCTCCCCTTCAGCCTGCCAGGACTTGCGGAGCGCTCAACCACGAGAGGATCCTTGCGAGCTTTTATCACATCGCGCAAGCGCCTCGTATTTCTCGGATAGTGGGATGAGAAACGTGGTGATACGATATTCGAGTTCGGCGTGGCCGCTCTTCAGTGCGTACCGCAAGCTCGGTGTGATAGCAATTGCCAAGCGATGTGCGAGGAGACTTTTTCATACATTACCCAGTCGCAAATCATTACGGAATGTCAAACAGATAATTATCCTCTCATCCAGGAATTTTGAATAAATTTTCAATTTCACGAGTGAACTGTCAAAATAGAGAGAGAGCAAGAGAGAGAGGGAGAGAGAGAGAGGGAGAGGAAGAGCGAGGGAGGATCACGAGGGGATGAATTGATAAATAAACAACCGAGGCGAAAGTTTTACAAGAAAAAATGGAGAAGCAGTGCGTAAGAGAGGAGAGAACCGTCAAGAGATACTTTTCAAGAGGAGTCTCCGTTGAAGATAATCGCACAAAGTTGTACGGATAAAGTCCGGAGAGTTAAAGTGATCTTGTGCGGTAAAGACGAGCCCTTCAGTCGGGCGTACATAGCACCCGCGCTTGAGGGGGAAAAAAAAGCCTCTCTCTCTCTCTCTCTCTCTCTTGGCTTTTTTTCTTGTCTCTCTCCCCCTCGGCTGGAGCCGCGCAGCTCCAGAAAGGATAATGAGACTATCCGAGAGTCATTTAATCCACTTTTCACGATCTTCATTCAATTCTCCTCCGCGTATATCCACGACGTGAGCCACGTATGTATTTAGGATGCGCAAGCAATAATTCACTCTAAAAAGCCATTCCGCCTCCCGTTTCGATTGATCCGGGATAGACGCGTCGAATTTTCGTACAAGACGGAGCAAAAGGTGTGAATTATTACAATACCGTTGAATTATTTGGCGAGCCCGTCAGCGTTTTTATTCCCCGATATTCTCCTGGGATAATACGGAAATACACGGAATACGAAATAACGAAAAAAAGAAGAAAGTAAAGAGGAAAAAAATTGAGGAATTGAGTTTGATAAGGAGAAAAAACGAGCGAACGAGGCATGTCGCTTTTGAATTTGCCGAATGAAAGGAGCGAGGAAGAAAAGTGTTTATACACGTGTACGGGGATTTACTAAGACAGTCGACGGACGCGTATATATACGCGGGGATATGAAGCAAAAGTAAACTCCGTGGAGAGAAAGGAAAATCACGATTCTGGGTCTGATTGGCGCCGGTGCGACGAGCCGTTCTATATACAAAAATGGAATACGAGGAGTAATCTGACATTTTATGATTGAGGCATTAACGGGAACGCGGAAAAGGGGTCACGGACCTTAATTCGATAAATTAATTAACCATTAATTTTGCACTCAATCTCGTCCTTCCTCCCTTTCTCCCTCTCTCTCTCCCTCTCATTCTTCTTCCCTCTCTTTCCTTCACTTTCTCTGATTATCAATTAACTGTTCGAGGCTCCAGTTACACTGTACAAGTGTCTCTTGATGATACCAATTAAAAAGCTTCCTCGTCTCTGGCGGAGATCACGTGGGAGGAAAAGGTCGCGGATGTCATAGGTCAATACGCCGAGCGACGAGATTCCTGCATAGAGAAAAAAAGCTGATTTATCGAATCGCAGCGGAGAATTACGATAAGATAATAGAGATAAAAAAGAACGAAGCGAGAGAGATGTTTTCGAGAGACGAGAGAATGGAAAGCACGATCAAAGAGATGTAAACCGTGGGAGGGAGAAATAATTTCTCTCCGCGTCTACGAGGGATTTCTTTCGTTATTTCGTCCTCTCCTTTTTTTTCCTTTGCTCCATTCACTGTTTACTCGAAATATCGTCGTAAATTATCGATTCGGTGCGATTTCGCGCAGGAGCTTCCAAAAGGACCATCAGCCACAATATGCGTGGATTCTTACTGCTCGCACTCGGCATCATTGCTGCTGTTAATGGTAAGGACTCTCGTCGTTTATATTTCATCCTCGAGATGCTCCTTCAGGTTCTTCATTACGAAAAAAAAAAAAAAAAAAAAAAAAAAATTTGACGTTTTTAAAAACACGAATCCCATCGACGCTTTTTTTGCGGACTCGAAACTTTTTCTCGTTACTCGTTTTGCAAATTTTAATTGGAAACATAGAAAAAAAAGAGCGCACGGGGTGCACGAAATGTGCGAGGGCATTTGATTGAAGATCGAGCGTTTCTGTCACTGGTCGATCGCGCGAAAAAAAAATAAAATAAAAAAATTAGTCACAAATCTTTTGACGCGCAAATTGTGGATCGCTCGATCGAGTGCGCTTAATTGCGGAGCTCTGTCGGATCGCAATTATTTTTTTATCGTCCCCGTGTGCTCGGCCCGTAAGTGGATTATTCTCGATTCGAGGAATCAATTACACATCCGCCCGCGCGTAAATTAATTTTTCTATCAATTATTGCTCGCTCGGACCTGCGGGTCTATTTTTATTTACACCGATCGATTTATTTATCATCACCGCGATGGTATTAACGAATCCAAAATAATGATAATTAGCCACGGTTGTAGGGTAAACGCACCAATAGATGGACACCCTCCAATAGATAGACAAATATTATTTTCAAAAGCAGTTACATTAAATTTAAGAACAAAAATGTAAAGGC